>WEIS01078806.1:1077-15463 GCA_013389965.1 Todus mexicanus | reverse complement strand
AAGGGAAAATAGACCAGAATAAGTTATTCTTTATAAAAGAGGTAATGAATTCTGAAATGTGCTGCCCCAGGATGTTGTGGAGGCAGTGCCAGCAGGTTCAAAACAGGATTAGTCACATTAGAAGGACCAGGAGGGTATGTTTTCTCCCCTCATAATGATGTCTGTGGCATATGGGAGGTTTTGAAGGGCATGNTAATGATGTCTGTGGCATTTGGGAGGTTTTGAAGGGCATGTACTAAATCAGTAGCTACGTCCATGTGCTGTCATGTGCGTCTCCTTTTCCCACTACTGGGGACAGCAGGGTTAGGTGGTCTGAGGACAAGTTCTTTGCTCCAGGAATGCATGAAAAAAGTAGTGATGGAATGCTCATATTGAACAAAACTCTGCTTTCCATATTAATCCAGAGGAGGACTTGTAAACATGAGCAGAGGTGAACTAATTTTACATTTGCAAATAACTGCATAACATAAACCAGCACACTGAAATTTTAAGGCATATATAAAAATGTGGCACAAAATACACAAAGTAGGAAAACTTTTGAAGAAACCTTGACTGTATTCCTTTAGAAGTGGTGACTTCTATATGCATGATATTCACTCTTTTTTTTTTTTCCATGGGAAGAAAAAAAAATATTTCTCAGCTGTGTAAATTAACCGAGGTCCCTTGAATTCAGTGTAAATATTCTGCTATGCACAAGCTGAGCAGCTGACTTAAAATTTGTAAGTCCACAACTCTACGTATTAGCTCTCAAAGGTATTAATCAATTACTGAGCTAACCTTGAAATCATGGAAACTTTGACAGAAGGTGGATCCCAAGAAATTTAAGTGAATTAGACTCATTTCATGTGGAAAATTGGACAGAACTATGCATACATTAAGGAAATATGCAAGCTAATGTTCTAGATGTTTATTGTTTCCATGTGTTTATTTCTAAACAGAATAATTTAAGAAAGTCACTTCTCGCATATGGAAAAAATATAGAAAAAAACCCACCCTGAATTAAATATAGGGAAGCAAACCTAAAATGAGAAGCGTTCTGAGCTATTTCTTCATCCTTTTTCTTTCCATCTGCAGAAGTGATTTTTAACGGAGTTACTGAGGCCACTGATGTCACTGATCGGTCTGCTGCTTGATATCTCTCTCTCTGCTTTCTGCATTTCCCTTTCCCCACTCCTTTCCCATCCCTTTCCCTTTCTCCCCTCTTCTCCACCTCCTCTTCCTCCTCTTTCTTCCCTTATTCTAATTGCTAGTTCTCCAGGTAGCACTGCAGAGCCTTCTTCCTTGCCCATCTGTCTCTCTTTGACCCACTTTGCCTTTCTACACACGCAGCAAAATATTTCATCCCTACAGCAAAGTCAACCAGACCATAACCACTTGCTTTCCTTCCCACCTGTCAGCACCTGCAATAGCGCCTGCTCACCAGTGTCTGTATTCATACAATGGATGCTATTTTCCTTAGTTTTTTTGATTTCTCTTCTGATTATTGCCATTATTTTCACCATTGTGACTTCAAAACCCATTCCTACCTCTTCATCCAATTGCCAAAATATTACATCAGCCCTGCTTTCTTCTCCTTTTCCTTCGCAGCAGCCACTCCAAATACCTTTTCCAATAATCTTTTTGTCTAATGTAAGCAGTGAGAGAACGGGCATGGCACGGTTGTGTTGCACAAATGCTCTCTTGTGTCTTTTGTTCCTCCTCAGGTGTCACCGGAGACTTTTCTAGGTTCTCTGTTCTCAAGTGTTGGCCACTTGATGTTTTGGAATTGAGACATTTCTTCTGTGATAGAAGAGAGGGGGTCATTTAACTTCTCTTATCTCACATGGCTACCTCATGTGGAAATCTCCTACACAGTGGACTCTTTCTTTACACAAGTGATGTAACGTCCCACTTCTGGTACTGGAAAGGATCTTTAGGAACAACTTCGAGATGATTTATTGTGAGTGGGTATTCTCCACTAAGTAAACAGATAAAATTAGGTAAAACAGGGAATGCCATAGCCCACGTCATTCCCAGTAACAGAGCCCGTTGAGCTCAGCTTTGTACTGCAGGCCAAGAACTCAGCTGGAGAAAACTGTCCTGCTGGACTGACCACACAGTCAACCCAACCCTAGTAATCCAAACTGTGATGGAAAAGAGGTGGAAAAGATGAACTTTAAAGATAACTCTTTGCTTTCCCTATCTTTACAGATTTTCAACTAAAACACAATGGGCTGAACACCAACGATTTCATTCTTGGTTGCAATATTTACTGTAACATTTGAGATGCTCAGGATCCTGTTGTGGTAAACGCTGTAAAAAACAGAGAAGATACCTGGAGGAATTTACAATCTGGTTATAAGACAAGAGGCAAGAGATAGCCATAGGGGAACAGGGAACACAGAGAAACTGTAAAACAACTTTGGTCATTATGACAAACAGTGATCTCAGCACTCCAGCATTCTCACTAGCGTTAAGTGTTTTGTAGACATCATGGAAAACATTGGGTGGAAACAAAGCTCCTGTTTGTTATTATAAACAGCGTTCAGAAATCCTTTTGTGGTCTGTTACAATCGTAGAGCCATCCATTCAAAACTGCCTGATACCGAGTTTCCTCATTGTGTAGCACTGGAGCGAGTAACTTAATACAGATAAGTAGAGTGCTGGAGTTGCGAGCTTTGTCTTGCAGACAGAATTCCAAGTGAGATACCCCCAAATAAGGTGTCCTGAGTGAAATGGAGCTTTGCTAATACATAAGCCTTGGGCCAAGGCAAGGGCTATAGTTAGGACTAAGCCGTGTCATAGGCAAGGTGTGATAAAAATAAATGTATTTTGCATTTTTTTAAAATGTATTTAAATGATATTGTAACTCTAGATAATTTTGTAGAGACTTAACTCTGAGTGTTCTTTAAAATGCCTGGGACCACAAATCGGCTGCAAGCTCCGGGTCCACACAGAGGGGAAAAGGACATGGCTGAGTCAGAAACCTGGAAGAAACCTTTTTTCTTCTGCCACTCACAACAATATTGGAGGGACCAAGGTGGCAACTTGCCAGATCAGCAGGCATGTTTTTACCAATTTCTGCTCAGCACGCTCTATTCCCTCTTCCAACATGGGTCTTGTGCTTCCCATGAGATGAATCTTCAAGCAGTAAAACCCCGGGACTAAGATCCTAATGCAACCTAATAGCAATTTCTGACAATAGCATTTCTCCATTTATTTGGAAAGAAAATTGTTTGCAGGTTCTCCATTTCACTTCTGCATAAAAAAGCAGCGCATTTTAGCATAAAATCACTTTTCAAGTTACGTAGAGCATTTGGAAAAATATTCGAGATTCTAGATGATCAAAAGACAAGTGAAAAATTTCAGTGTACCTAATTTTTCTATCAGTGGTTAAATTCCTGAGCTAACCTAACATCCTGAGTGGCACAGTAATGAGACTACTGAACTCTGTTCAGCCACCTCTCTGCTCAACTCAACACAAAACATAAATCACTGCAGGAGTTAACAGAAGGAGCTAAAGGTTTGTTAAGTTGTGAATATCTAAGTCGAGATCCAGAATAACACGAAGTTACCCAGGGCACGACGGATGTGAAACATCTAAATCCAAGAATAATAACCGGGATTGTGATAGGGTCCAAAATATTCTGGTAAAAGCTGGAAGGGTCTACAGTTCAGCTGCAGCATGTGCTTTAAGGCACCTTTTGCTGCAGCTGGATGTATTGAAATGATGTCCTCAGAAGGCCGTATGGCTGTGGCACAAGAAAACAACACATGACGCCCAAGCATAGGCAATATGAAATGCAATGTGGAGCGTAACAGCCACAGCTACACTTAAAGTACAATGTAGAGGGAGAAAATGGAGAATTCAGACCAGCAGCTTCTGCTTCTGCTTCTCAGGCCTGTGGGTCGCCCAGCAGATTACACAATGACTTGGTTAAGTGTCTGTCTGGCCCCACGAATCCAGAATTCTTGGCTGCAGCACAGAACAGATTTCAACACCTTCCCCTCTCCGCGTAGATGCTCACATGCTTGCACAACCAAAGCGCGGTGCAGAGTCTGCTGCTCAGAGCACTGCGAGATGGGAGATGGGGATTCAGGCTTGATTCAGGCTCTCTGTAGCTGAAGGGGAAACTGAACTCTGGGTCTGTTCCTCCGGCCTCTGCGCTCTCCTTACAAGGCCATGGCGTTGTAACAACAAACCCTTCCCCACAGTTTCTAAATGAGCGAGACGGTCACTATTCTGTGCGTCTTATCAGGACATCAGGAACAGGTGAATCTGTATTCAAGGAAAAACTAGTGACACCACAGCTGAATTAATAGTTTCGAAGTTAATTGTCTAGAAAAGAAAGCTCGTGTTGAACAGCCTGTGGATCCTGTGGAGCTTGCCACGCATCTCTGAGTAGCTTAGTGCACCATATGAATACAGTTATCGACTGATAGAGTTCTGATTAGTGCAGCTGACATCAACCTATGGCTGAACTGGTTCTTCAAACATTTCCAAAGTAGCCCTGGTCTGGGTTGTCAAGTGCCTCTCCAAGATCCAACAAAAGCAGGAACAAAGCACTAATAATTGTTACCATGTTTATCTGATGTTTCTTAGTTTCATAAAATAATTATGTTCCAGTGAAAAAAAATACAGGCATAAAAAATGTGAATTCAGGAGTAAGATGGGGGTGCCGTCAGCGCAGCTTTCACAAAGTACAGGTACACAATCCAAATGTAAATCCTTGGTGGATGGCAACTGTTTTTTCTGTCTAGTCCCTGTTTATCTTTTTGCCTTCAGGTCCTCATCCTCCTCTCTCCCTTCTTGTTCCTCTGGTTAGGATCCTGGATTATCTTGGATATGGTTTTTTAAATGGCTGGAAAGGGGCAAATGCTGAACCAAATGAGATGACTAATTTATTCTAATCAAATTCAAAACACTTAATTAATGCAAAGTTCAGATTACAAAAGCCAGCCAAGTCTCTGTTTCTGTTGGAACCTCAGCATGTAGATTTCTTTACTGTTTATGATTTTTAACTGTACAAGCCCATCAGAAAAAATATTCTTCCCCTGCCTTTCTATTCCCCCCTCCAGATAAAAAGGTTAGGGCTTTGGGGGCAGAGAAGGTATTTGGAGCTTGCAAAAATGAGGGGAAAAGTTTAACTAGGAAAGTTCATTGTCTTTTTGCTAAGAAGCTAGAAATTGAATAGTCATTGCTGGCTGTTAATGCCATCTCCTGTGGAGGAGCCTGTTGTGCCATCCATACACCCACACCCAGGAGAAGTTCTTACAGTAGACAGAGGTGCTATAAAGTCAAACTATCTATATTTACATTGTATTTACTACCACTAACAGCAATTCACCAATATTCGATGCCACATCTGCTGTCAGATGATAGTTCAAGTTCAGCTTCCAGAATTCATTTGTGCAAAACCGTCCCTGAAGAAATACAGCCTGACAGGCGTGATGTGTCGGAGCAGTGCAGCTTGGTGGAGCTGAGCTGCTGAGCAAGGCTTCCCTGGGATAGGTGATGGGGCATGGCCAGGGATTTCTTGGTGAGAAAAGCCCTTAAGCCTGCTCGAACATGCCCACAGCCATCATCTCCGCCTGTGGCTTCGTGATTTGTCACTGAACCTTTCCTATAACCCATGGGAAAACTAATGGGTTGTGACTATTCCACCTTGGACATGGGATTAAGGTTACGTTCCCTCTCACTCTTGCAGTGGCAGAGGAGAAAATGAAAATAGTGAAGGAGAACATTGCCTGATCTGGCACAACCTGATCCTTCCCTTTCGTTTGTTCTCCGCAGTTCAAGGGAAAAGCTGCAGCCCAGAGGAGTGGGGAAGGTGGCTCAGCTATTGCACAGGTCTCACTGGAAACTCAGATTCTGTTTCATCTTCATGGCTGTGAAAATCACTCAGAAGGTACCAGCATAAAATATCTCAGCTTTTAATTGAGTTCTGTCTGTCCAAACTCCTTAGACTTTTTGAACTTCACAGCCTTATTTTCAGGATATAGCTCCGACGTAACACTCGGAGCTGAACTGAAAGGCTAACATGAGTGAGCCGCATTTACTTAAAGGAATAATAACCTACTTGATTTAAAAAGAAAAAAAGAAAGAACAAGAGCAGTAACAGAGCACTTCTCTGCTCTACAGCTGCAGACCCCTTCTCTAACTGATCTCTCATTTGAGAATCTCTTGCGGGCTATTCCTGTTCACCATTCCTGGTGAACTGCTGGAGCTGAGTCCCTCCAGATGGTTTCCAAGGATCACTGGGCAATTAGCCTTTGTCTCTTGAGCTGATATCAACACAACCCACCTGGATCTTTTTGACAGACCTACAGGCTATTGGGGCAGCACAGGACTGCAACTGCGCTGGCAAATGCCTGCAAGAGTTTCTCAAAGGAGAGATTGGTCAGGGCAGGAGAAAGAAATGAAAGGCAAAGTGATCTTTCAGGTTCTCGCATGGTAACTTTGCTTGCCCTTTCATGCTATGTATAATATTTCTCAGGAGCCTGCACTGAAGAGGTCAGCAGGGTAGACTCCTGCATGAGCACAAGCAAACGTTACAAGAAATACGAATAGTTAATTTTTTTAATTATTATTTTTTTAATTAGAAAAAGAGAATAACCCACGTGACACGTGGACAACCAAGTTCTTTTGTTTTGTGCAGCACGTGAAATATTTAAAATCCTAAATCAGCTTCAAAATGCTGGTGAGAAAAGTGTGGTGAGCTCAGGGCTTTGCAAAGACTGCAGCGATTCAGTTAAGCAGTATCAGTTTTACTTCAGACTTTTTCAGAAGCCCAGAACACAAAAGAATGTCTGGGAGAGGCTTAATAAGCAAAGGGACAGAGCTGTATTCTGTGATAAATTGTGTACATAATGAGTAGTGACAGCGCTTTTTGCTTTTTCTTTTCATTTTGGATCACAAATAAGCAAAATAATTAACCGCGTCGTCTCGAAAGGAAATTTATTTTTTATTTCTTTTTTCTCAGTGAGCATCAGTGAGGGCTGTATTTTTTCAGCTGCGCTGATTCAGGGTATTTTGTATCACCTTTTGCAAAGCCAAACAAAGCTTAATGGTATTTCCATTAAATTTCCATTGAAATACTTCCAAAACAGTTCTTCCATAAAGATAGGCTATTTGTCCTGATACAGCTCGCTGATAAGACCTTATCTGGAATAGCGTGTACTGTTTCTGGTAAACGTTTTTAAGAAAGCAGAAAAGTCCAACGCAGTAAGGAGAATTAAGTTCTTATCAGATGAGATGGAAGTACCAAACTTACTTGGTGCAGGAAAAAGAGGCAAGGGGTACACACTTGCTGTCAAGTCATGTATCAGAAAGGGGTGAAGACACACAAAGAAGGAATATTGGGCGGTCCTGGCCCAAGAACAAATTGAGATGAAATGGTCGTGAAGTCTGACACGGAGAACTGAGAAGTCTTGAGCATCACGTGCTTGGATGATGTTCCAGTGGATGTAAAGGGCTTTAGTTTTAGGGCATAACTTGCTCACTTTGCAAAAGAAACTGTATAATATAATTCTCTGCGACGAAAATGGATGTTCCACTCAGTCACACGTCCCCAGTGGTAGCAAGTCGTAATTAACATGTTCATTATCATCTCCAATCTTTTAAAACCAGAAATAAGAATTTTTTAAAGTGAAGCCAGCCAAATTGAGCAGGGCAAATATTGACTCTCTCTGAAGAGAACACATTATTAAAAACACAAGCAAATCTGTCTCTCTCACCATTCAACCATTCCATGGTAAACCAAAAAGCATCAGGTTGCATCAAGGCAAAAAAGGAGGAAACTCTGATTTAATGGCTCTGTTTCTCTTCCCGTTGGTGTTAATAAGTAATGACTGTGAAGTAAATAGAATTATATCAATGAGACTAGAATAAAATCCAGCCTTTGTATGAGAACAAAATAGAGAAAAAAATATCTCTTTTATGTGTGATATATTTAACTAGCTAGTTACTGAAATTAGTGAAATACTTTTGTCAATTGGTTGTAAAACTATAGCAGAAAATGTTGTTTACCCTGTAAAATATTGAAAAAAAATGCAGTTAGTTTTTTTTTGGTGTGACATAAAAGGTTGCCAAGTTTCATCATGTCTTGCTAAAAGTTTGCTTTTCCAAGATAGGCGTTTTGATGAGAAGAGTTCCACTAATTTTCAGCTAGCGCAATTAACATGCAGGACTTCAAAGTTACAAATTTAATAAAGACTTGCAAGATCGTCCCTTCCTGCAGGTGGACGTTGTGATAGACTAACAGCAGCTTATTAAGAAAGAAAAAAAAAAGAAGAGAAAAAGAATTAACCCTTTTTAACTCTATTTCTGAAACCAATGGTCTCCGTAGGTACTTTTCTGAGCTTTTCCTGTTTCACATAGACTTTGTTCTAACGTATTATATAGGAAAATACTGTTTTCTACCTTTAATGATAAGTGAGTTTATTTCTCAGCTGGTGTCGGCTGTTAATATAATAACTAAAACAGGTTCCTTCTATGGGAAAGGCAGATTTTTTTGGGCCGTTTGTTACACTGGAAATTGTCATCAAGAGAACAAATTTAGCAAAACAGTGTTTGCTATGTTAAAAAGACATAGAATGTTGCTCAGTCACACACTGATGATCCTCTGGGTCAACAGGGGGTTTTATGCCAGCTTTGCAAAACTAGTGGCTTTCCTGACCTGCGAACCAATACTCCCTCAAAAGGTTTTAAAGTGGTACTTGAAAAACAAGTTAGAAGTCTTCAGAGTGTATTCTGATAGCATTGTGAGCTACCATACTGGATTAATACCTAAAATTGTGTAGTAGTAAAGCATGGTTAACATAAACCACAGATTTCATACCCTTCACCATCACCTCGGACAAATACCAAAGCAAGTATCTCACCCAATGAATCCACAGTTTCCTTTATTTCTTCAAGTTTGCCTCGTATCTTTTGCTTTCTGCCTGTCATGACTCTCCAGCCTCCCCAGGACATGGAGAAGAGTGTCACTTCTCACACCAAAATTGAGACGGTTTCATTAGATCACCTCCTTGCTGTGGGTCAGAAAAGGGCTGCAGGGAAGGATGGATGAGTATCTTCTATGTGTAAAACTGCCAAAAACTTTATTTGGGATTTCTTATCATGTCATTTAGATGGCCTAAACCCCTTGAAGACTAAACATAGAGACTACTTGGAGCAGATGTCCAAAATCTGCTCTACAAGAAACACCCAGAGAGCGTTGTCCAAGACGATGGGATCAGAGTTAATGCAGCATTGCTTTCATATGAAGCGACATGGATCTCTAACATACTTTCACTTCAGAAAATGTCCCCTTAGCTCCTAAATTACGAATGTGATTTAGAAATTTTCATCCATTACTTAGAAAGATGGTAAATCTTCTAAACCATGCTTTTCCTATAAATGTTGTGCCAGAAGAGTGACGCATCTCTACCACCTTTATAAAAGCAAAACTGAATTTCATTTAAGAAATAAACCTTTGGTCTCCTCATTTCACCCCTATTCTTTATCCATAAGAGTCTTCTCCTTCCTTCCATCCATGGCAGAGAAATTGGAAGGTCAGTGCAGAGTATGTCTAAGTATCTTTTATAGTATTATCCATTGATCAAAATATTAAATATGGAAAGTATTACAGTACTATGCTACGTTACATGATTAGAAGCACATTTTGCTGGAGATACGATCTGTGTTACCAACAAAATAAGTATGTATAGGATCTGGTTTAACTTAGTTATACTTTTGTCCTTTTTTTTCCCCCCTGCTTATTGTTATGTAACAGTTGTGATGGTGAAACGTATAATGACTATACCGGACAGTATGATAGAGCATCATATGGCATTTATATTGGAGAGTAAAGCATGTAAACATATGAAAGTCATTTAAAGATACAATTAAACTTCTAAACAAAGAACTTCATAAATATCTCATTTGAAAACTCAGCATCAACCAACTACCTGAGGGCTAAAGGGACTTTTTTTTCTTTTTAATACAACATAATAAAGATTTAATGAAAATGCTGTTGTTAGAGGTGCAAGTGTGTTAACTCTCTCTGACAGAGGGCTATTAAAATGTATCCTTCAGTCAGTTCCTTCTTACATTTTATTTAAGCCTTCAAGGTCTTGTGAGTTTACTGCCCAGGATTATGGTAAACAATGGAAGCAATATTTGCAAGTTGTGTTGTGTTCAGTATAACCATATAACCCTTTAATTTAGATAGGTCTTTTCATCCTGGGAATTTTCTGCTAGCTGATACGAATTCTGAACTATCCGCATAGCCTGTGATCAGTTTTATTCAAGTCAACCCTTTGCTGCGCTCAGTACAGGAGAACAGACTTTGTGGGCTTTCGTTTGGTGTAGAGCTAATGCTGAATTGTCTATTTTTCATGACTAAATCCATGGTTTCAAAGGTGTAGTATATTTGCCATTGCATGGAGGTTTTAAATCGAGAGTGAATATCATTCCAAATCATATTCTTTAACAAATATAAAAAAAAAAAAAGAAAAAGTGTAATTAATGCAGAAATTATTGTGGGAGATTTATAGGATGTTATGTAAAACAGATTAGACGCTTGTAAAAACCTCTTTGTCTTAAAGTGTAGAGACTATTGAATAAATGGGATTTTTAGCTATCTTAAGCAGTCCAAAATGATATTCCTTTAGAAAGAAACTCTTTGCAGTGAGGGTGGTGAGACACTGGCCCAGGTTGCCCAGGGAAGCTGTGGATGCCACTCCCTGGAAATGTTCAAGGCCAGGCTGGACAAGGCCTTATGCAACCTGGTCTAGTGGGAGGTGTCCCTGCCCGTTGTAAGAAGATTGGAACTAGATGATCTTTAAGGTCCCTTCCCACCCAAACCGTTCTATGATTTTGTGATTCTATGATCACTACTGAATTTCATTCCAGGAGAGTATTTTGTAATAAAATTGTTAAGAAGTCAGTAAAAGACATTTTAAAGTTCTGGCCCAGAAAACTGGAACCCAAAGCAATCAGATGTTCTTCAATATTTTGGCTGTTGACAGAATGGGAAAACAAGAGACAGGTATGAAAAAGGTGCCTTCACCAGCTTGTAATACACAAAGAAAATGCAAATACGTTGTCTGGAGATTCATTAAGCTGCATTAAAGCAGCCAGAAGAATGTCAGAAGTTAGGCGCTAGACTAGCCACGTGTTAGCACAGGGAAGCAAGGAAGCTCAAGGACTCTAACTTAATATTTACTTTTCTTTTCTTTTTTTTTTTTTTTTTTTTTTTTTTTTTTCATTTTTTTTTCCCTGGCAGATTAAAGTTATGTTTTGTGTTCTTTTGTTTTTGGACTGAGGTGAAGAAATCTCAAGACACTTGCTGTGTTAAGGTGGAGAAGTATACGCGCCTTTCCTTTTCAGGGTCAGGATGTGATATTTCATATTTTTGCATGTTTGTTTTTTCTCCTTTTCATTTCGCTAGGACACTTTTTAATGGGACTTTTCTCGATATTTGTTTGCACACATAATATTTTGTTATGTTTAAAGGTTTTATAGGTGATAGAACTGCCTATTATTAAAATTACCTAATGCTTCCTATTATGAAACCTTGATTTCTTCTACTTATAATAGTGCCAAACTGTAACTGTTTTGACTGAAGTTTTCCAAGCCAAGTAGCTGTCCCAGGCTGTACTTTTCTGGAAAGCTCCAGCCAAAATAGCTCTGCCATTTCTAGGAATAACGCAAGGAAAAAAAAAAATGTATTTTTGCCCATGTCACTGAAGTTCTTGAAATCTGCGCTTCGAAATGTACCAGTGCTCCTAATCCTGGGGAAAGGAAAATTAAAGTTTTCAGGAGGTTGGTTGAACAGGAAAAGGTATACCTTTGGTGGGTGTTTTGCTACTTCAGTGAAGATGCAGATAAAAACCCTCAAGTTTTATGGATTAAAAATTCCAAAGTATCCTCAGGTGTCTCAGTGCCTCTACATCTTTCTTTCCTTGATAAGCACCAACTCTCACCAAGAAACGGAGTGTACCCTGTCTCTCAGTGACAAAGACAGATTTTCTGGTTTATTTGGATACTAAAATGAGAGCAGGGAAGTTGTCTTATGTACTCATTATGCTGGTCGTTATGCTCTTTATGACCAGTATCTGTTTTCAGCTAAAATTCTTCTGTTGTGCAAAAATGAAGGAATTGTGTGTTCATATGCAATAGAAACAGAAACTGAATTTGAGAAAGAAATGGGCTGGACTGAAACAATATATCTAGGGAAACAAGGACTCAGGGATGTAGAGAAGAGCTAAAGGAAAATGAAGGGTAAAGTAGAGCAAGGAAATTGAGATTAGTGGGGCTAAGTATCAATAATAGGGAAAACTGGAAGTGGGAAATGAGACCTTATTAGGATTGAAAATTCAGGGCGTCAAAGAGTAGGAAATTGCACTTTGGAGGTTTGCCTGTGAATCAATAACACAACTTTTAGTTAGAGATCTGCATGTATTTACTTCTAGAATCTCTGTCCTGAAGAAAGGATGGAGATTATCTCTCTGGAGTTTGTATCACAGATAAGATTTCTTCATTACTCATTTGCTGCAGAAGTGGGAAGGAATATAAAGCTAAAGCAAGAGACTTAAGTGAGAGAAAGGGAGAGCCTCATAATGACGATGTGGATGCTGGACTTGACAACTGAATTCTCTTGCAATCTCTAACTCTAGATAAGTGATAGGGTGAAAGCAACTTAAAACAAACTTCACATAGATTGCTGTAAACAGAATGCGCTTCATTTTCTTGATACCCAGCCTCAGACTGTGGAGACAAATTTGAAGAGGTGCTAAAGACTCTCAGTTGCAGCTTAGATCAATGGGAGCTGGAAATGAAACCAAAGATATTTCAAACTGGATACTCAAAATTCACGCATATTATTAGCTATAATCTCCCCGCTTCAGTTCTGCGTTTGTAAGATGTGTAAAACCCCATCATCTCACACGGATGTTGTGGATATAATTGATATTTGTAAAGCTTTCAAAACTGCACTGATGAGCATCATAAAAGAAAACTCATGGGGAAGTTAATGAACATCTTTAGAGAAGGGTTTGAATAGTGTGCAACAAAGATGGCACGAGGCCATCCGTTGAACAATGGAACCATGTATCGAACAATGAAGCAAATATTGAACAGCTGTTCATTAAGCACCATCCCATCTGAACACTGAAATGGTTGGGGTGTCGTGGAAAAAAGTTTGTGATCATGTGATTAAAGCCTGTATCAAAATGTATATGCCCAAGACAAATCTGTTGAGGTTGCGCAAGCAAGTTCATTTCTGGCACACTGTGACTTTTGTATAGGATTTTAAAGGGTTTTTTTCTCATGTTATTTTTTATGCATGCACATACAATAAAAATATGTGCTCATCTGGTAATGAATACAATAAGCAATAGAGATAAAAGGATGGAGAAAATAGAAAAAACCATGGAGGTTATGCTGAGAAAGAGTGTCTGTGAATGGAGAAGAAGAATAAAGTGGAACAGGGAAAGACTTTCAGTCTCCATCATAAAAATGCTTCATATTTCCAGTTGTAAAGTGCACTTAAAGTAACAATTTTCAAATCCGCTTCTGAAAATGATACATGGAATTCCCACTGATTTCATCTACTCTTGAATCTTTTAGGCAAGATTCAAAAAATCCCAGCCTTAGAGCTTTCCACATCCATTACAGGTCAGTGTGTGCTTCACTGACATCCAGCTGGCTTCCTAAACAATATCACTTTTCCTGGAGCTTAACAAAAAAGTGGCCACAAGTTCGCAGTCATTCATTTAGCCACGTGCTTCCATCTCGTTCAGGATCTTCCATCATTTTTGAATGACGCTTTTCTGTTACAAGCGTCTTGGACTTTGTAGCTTATATTGCAAATATTTCTCCCTTACCTTTTGCTGTGAAGCAAGTGAAACTAAAAGAATAGCGAAGAAAAAGGTCTGAAAACAACTTTACACAAGAGTTGACATTGGAAGGCAGTAAAATCATATGGAATATATCACAGCCAGCTGTCAATGAGTTGTCCTTTGTAGTCATAGAACTGTGTTCATTTGTGTTCCCTTCAAATACATGTTTGTATCTCTTTTTTTTTTGATCACACAGCATTTTGGAGATGAGTTATGAATGCTCGTGGAGCAATTGCTGTCCAGAAACCTCTTACTGTTATTTTATGTTCTCTGCCTTTTAGGCTCATTTGTTTGTCACCTCCTGCCTAAGGCAGGTGTTCTTTGATGCAGTTATAGCTATTTTTTCAAGATTCTGTAATATTCGATTTGACAAAGTTGGAACTTCTAGCTGCTCTAGCAACAGCATATAAAAAGGTTAATCCAGAGAGAAATTGTTTCAATATTTTTCAGACTGGGATTTAACGAAATATTACCCTGATTTGTTCTTAAAAATAAAGAGCTAGAAACACAAGGAAGAGTA
>WEIS01078788.1:0-15425 GCA_013389965.1 Todus mexicanus | reverse complement strand
TACTATGAAGAAAACTAACTCTAAGCCAGTCAAAATCCAACATACATTCCAACTTTATTATGAGTCAAAACATGTAAATGTATATATTTTATTAATATGTCAACCACATTCTATCGAGAAGCTACCATTTCATAACTTGTCAGTTACCTGTCTCCTAGACCTTGATCTTAAACGTCAGTTGCAAAATCCAGACTTATCCCCTTTTCCTCTGTCTTCATCTTACTAGCTGCTAAACTTCATCTTAACCTCTTTATCACCTTCATGAGGAAGAAAAAAAAAATGCACAAAACCAACATACAAACACACAATCAGTCTTCAATCTTACTTTAAGCATATCCTTCTTGGTAATTAACTTGTCTGGTTCATTTGTTCTTAATCTTTCAACTCACTCAAGGTTTGGGGATTTTATTTTAATTAAGGATAGATAAATTAGGTGCTATCCTGGTCCATGTCTGGCAACTGGTTGACCTGATGGAAAAACCATGCCTTTTGAGAAGATGCAGTTATGAGAATGTGATGAGATTACATGGGCTAGCTATGATACACAGTTGAGAAGAGGCAACTGAGCCATCTGCCTTCAAGACTCATGCCAAAATAGTTATCCAGACAAGACAAAAGACTCAGACCTTACACCTCAGGGAGCCAAAAGAAATAATCCTTATTATCCCTGCCACATCTCTGTTTCTTTATGAGGTACAAACAATACCTTGGGGCAAGCCAGCTTGCTCATGAAGCTAAACTTTTTGGTGATCAGGTCACACAGAGGGGCCTGGACCAGGGGACAATGTCTGAGCAGCTCACAAGCCCCTGCAGATCACAGGAACTGCACACTCATGAGCCATGGCACTGAAGAGATGTACAATCAAGATAAAAGTAGAAGAGCACTCTCAGTGAAACAGAGCAACTTCCTAAATTGCAAGGTTCACATTAGATGAAAAATACTTTGTCTTCGGTCTTCTTCACGGGGAAGCTCTCTAAAAGTTGAACGGATTCTTAACAATACCAGTCACTGGACTCTGTTGTTCTGCTCAGCTGCCTCTCGCCATTTTACACTTTTTCCCAGCAATCATGGGTATGAGAAAGTCATTAGCTGGAGTAGGTAGGATGGCCTCCCCCCATCATTTCCCTTAATCTTGTTACAAAACAACCAGGAAAATGATATTACCCTGAATTTAATCCTTTGTTCCACTGTCTATTTGCATGTTACTACTAAAAACAGTAAATCATAATATCTGCTCATCTGTACTATGTGAGGACAGAGAATAACAAAAATGCTCCCATTGTAAGCCTGTTTAAAGATTTAATTTTTGTCTTTATTTTAGTCCAGAGATAGGAATATCACTACAAACAGTGTGGTAAGAGCACATAAGACAACAATGAGATCTGCCTTAGAGAAAATCAACAACAACAAAAAAAATCCACAAAATCAGGCTATCTGGCTTCAAGTAAGAAAATAAGAACTTCTTTTGGAAAATGTGTTTAAGTAACTAGCTAGAAAAGACAAAGTGGAAGAACAGTATTAAAACAACCTGAAAGGACAAGCACAGATGTGAGCCTGAAAAATACAAGAAAACTAACCATTAGCATACAAGAATCAGGAAACAAAGGAAGAAAGTATTATGGAATAAGAGATACTGAAAAACAGAAATCTTTGCAGTTAATTTACCAGAAGCGAATAAACCAGGTGACGTTCTACACAGCTAAAAGCTTCCAGGAAAAGCAAATAAACAAGCCAACAAACCCAACCAAACCAAGAAGAGTAGATGAGCAATATTAGCTCCTCAAATTTCACAAAATGTCCCTGAAATTGTAAACATCTGAATAGAACAGATATTTTTATGGAACACTACAGGCCAGCCCAAAGGCTCTAAGTGTATTAATAAAGAGATCACCAGTTTTCTAAGAAAGCCCTCTGATCCTTGTTTAAATTTCCATTCTAAGAAAAACAGTAAACAAATCTGCAAAATGTTGATGCCCAGAAGAATGATACGATGGTTTCCCAGGATTGTGCATTGAATAGATTTTTGAAATCATTAGAACTTGCAGGGCTACAGATTTTAATATAAGTACTATTTGCCTCAGTCATTCACAGACAACAGAGAATTAACTTAAAAGGGCAATGAAGGACAGGATTATATTTTTTTTTTTCCAGGAAGCCTGTCTGCCCCACAAACAAACACTGGAAAGGAGGAGGAGGCGAGGGAGGGAACGAAGCAAAAGGCTGTAGAAGTAAACCTTTTATGAAACAGAAAGCTTGAGCTTGGTGTAATGTTAATCCAGTTTGTACAGTGGTTCTGCATAATTTTGATTGCCTTCTTTCTTGGCAGATAAGGAACCAATCTTCTAGGAACAAGCTGGCTAGGCTAGTCAGGGGAGGTAATTAAAAAACCCGAAATCCAAAAAAGGGGCAAAACCATCCATTCTTGTAGCACAAAAACAAACTGTCAATGTGAAAATACTGAAATGTCAAATTTAATAGAAAATTCTTACAACTTTGCTGATATCCAGAAGGGTAAGGGTGGGTAGGGAGGGGAGAAATACCATGATGAGCTGATCAAAGACATTGGATTGAAGGTCTAACATAGGTGATCCAGTACTAACTAAAGTATCATTAAACAGTCAGAGCAGAAATCACAAGGTATATTCTGCAAAACCAACAGAAGTACACAATGGATTCATGTCAAAGTTTATTCTGTCCTGCTTGCTTTGTCTTTGATATTGGAACTTCCTAGCTCCATATGTTTCCACAGGTATATATGTGTTTCTATACATCTATAAATCTATGCACATGCATTACACTATTGATAACACTCTTTCTTTACAAGGCAAAGTCAGTTTCACTCAGTGAGTGAGTTCCAGTGCTCTTAGTGTACAAGTGCTACCATTTATGCCCCTCAAATCCATCAGAGAGAATTTCAGTTTGCTGTATAACATTGATACATTGATCCCCAAAAACCTGATGGTAATATTTATGCGCTATCTACTACTAGTGGTCAATCTGCACTTACAGTAACACTCTTCTCCTGCTATTAATTATGAGAGCTTTCAATAGTGCTGATGAACATGTGGGGCCTAATTATGTTTGCTAATTATCAACTTTCTGGAGGTAGGTGAAGAAATCTGGAAAATGAGATACACAGAAAAATTACATTAAATGAATACTAAGATTGCATACATTATGAAGCTAAGAGATGTGTACGTAAAGAAAAGTGAAAGTCTTATTCTTTACTCATTGTAATATTCCTTTTTACTTAATTAATTGCATTATAACCCTTCCAGGGAGCCAGTAGAGTGCTCAGGATAACCATGCCTACTACTCAAAGCAGGTCAGTAGAAAACAATGTGCCAGAGAACTTTTGTTTCTTTGAACATGATCATATTTTTTGGAAAAAAAATTGAATGTGTTCAGAAGGTTGTGGGTCCCACTGGAATCCTAATAGCACCAGATGGTAGGCTGGGGGCAAAGTAAGCCCCAATTCCTACATAATCAAGGCATTTTGACTGGCAATATCTTGCTTCTGTGAAAAGTGTGGGCTCCTGCTGGATTTTGCCACCATATCTGCCACTGTTGTGAATAGAAACCAACAGAAATGGTGAGTTAGGAGAATCCCATATCCTACATCAAAGATACCGGGGATATTCTCCTCCCCATTTTTATCACTCACAGTGCTTCAAAACTAGTGATTGTATGAGGTATGAGCTGGCAGTATCCACATTCCAAATAGCCTAATTTCAACGCATTAAAAATTACAGTGTTACTTTGGAAATGAAACCTTAAACAGAGACAATTACAACAGCTCCTACATAAGGAAGAGTATTGTAATAGCAGTACTCTTGCAGTATGTAAAATCAAAGTCAGATCTCAGGACTGGGCCTAATGTAAACACAGAATATGATAGTACATGAGCCAAAAAGCATACGGCACATATGAAAGATAGAAAAAGTATATAGACAATCAAGACACTTCAGTGACTCAGACGGCTATAACCCTGGTCAGCAGAGCAGCCTACCTGCTGGTAAACCATCAACAGCCTTGATAGTTTTATGGAAAGACATGAAGAAGTCTGACTTAAATAAAAATTGTCCCAGTGAAATAACTCCTTCTCTGTGCATGTGAGCTGTAAGAGCTTGTGTTGTTTATCAGCAGAGGCAGGGCAAGAGCAGAAATCTGTTTGCAGCAGGACAAGCCCATCAGAGGTCAGCACACAGCCACCGATCATTAACTTGTGATACTTTATTGCCTGAAAAGCAGGGCGACTTCTAGATAAAGCATATGCCTTTCTAGGTCACTTGGCTGA
The DNA here is from genome assembly GCA_013389965.1 of Todus mexicanus. Taxonomy (NCBI): domain Eukaryota; kingdom Metazoa; phylum Chordata; class Aves; order Coraciiformes; family Todidae; genus Todus; species Todus mexicanus. The sequence goes on along the minus strand of WEIS01078788.1, from coordinate 11,127 downwards.
AGTTTGCTGTGCCACGTAGCTGAAAGTCTCTGCTGAGAACAGCTGACAGCCTAATAACAGTGCTTCTCCAGCTACTGATTCACTTTTTTTTTTCCCCAGAGATACACTGTATACCTACTTTATTCTGCACATCTAATGAATACATACAGCATCGTAAATAAATTATACAACATTTAGTTGATGCTCAGTCAGAGCACTGAAAAGACAGTAACTAAGAAAAGCAAGATCCAGTAAAGGGCCCCTCTGCCCCCTGCTCTGGATCACACTCAGCAAGGCATGAAGACATACGCCAGAGCTGTGGCACTGCTGGGCTCCGGGCTCCACAGACCTTCGGCTGCATCTCCCTGCGGAGATTGTGCTCGGCAAGTTTTCAGGTCAAAAGCAGTACCGTTCTGCTCTGTGGCCCTCCTGCCCTTAGCAGCAGCAGCAGTCAGCCCCAATTTAGCTCCGAGCACTTACGCTTGAAGCAAAAATCAGGTGCTTTGAACAGATATACGAAGCCTGACAACAGCAAAGCTACAGAAAATGCAAGTTACCATAAAATTATTACCAAATCTTTGCCAGGATTGCCATGTGCTGCTGTTAATACTCAGTGTAATTGATGAGAAGTAGTATTTTGAGAAGAGCAGCAAAACAGACCCCAAAGGAACAGCAATCCCCATGGGTTAGAAACTCAGCTAGTTTAAATCCATGAGCCTTTAACTAATCTATCTGTCTACAAAGTACCTACCTTTTAGATAGGAACTCATCAACAGACTTGTTCTATGAATGATTTCTGATTGTTACCCTAAGGCCCATTCTGTGCTCACTTCTGTATTTTTAACTTTTTAATTCAATACACCCTGTGCCACCCGTCGCCTTCCCATTTATCCCTGTTGAGACAGAAAAAAGACTGAATTAGTCATAGGCCTTCAGTTAAGAGTAAATTTCTACCCTCTTTATCATCAATGATTCTCAATGAAAAATGCAAAGCTGTGGTTCTTAACTTCATAAGCTACAAAGTGCTTTTTAACTTCTATAAACTACAGTCCCATAATCAGAACTTATAAACTCCACTGTACAAACTTTGGATGTTACAAATTAGCATCATATGCTCTTCTTGCAGCATAACATTTCTTTCAGACTTCAACAAAACGCATAAATTGCATCCAGAATCTAGCAGTTTTTTCCTAATGCTGTCACGTGGCAACAGGAAAATCACTTTGGGCTAGTATTTTTACAGGGTTTAAATTCCACAAATGTTGCATCCAAAATTCAAAGTGCAGTGAATAGGAGCTGCAGCTACAAATCCCAGTGAAATTATGTCTTGGTGTATTTCAGGTTATACATTTAAAATCTGGCTATCTGAAAGCAGTGGCCACTTCAGAAAATACTGTACCCCCCCATCCTTTTAAAACATTTTCCTAGCGCTTATATCTACCAAAAAAATGTACCAGAAAGATGATAAGTGGTTTTAAATATGCAGAATATGTTACACTGCACCAGCCAATACCATAACGTGCTTGTGATTCAGAACCACTTGAGATCACAGAATCATAAAATGGTAGGGATTGGAAGAGACCTCTAGAGATCATCGAGTCCAACCCCCCTGCTATGCAGGATCATCTAGGGCAGGTTACACAGGATCATATCCAAGTAGGTTTTGAGTATCTCCAGAGAAGGAGATTCCACAGCCTCTCTTGGCATCCTGTTCCAGTGCTCTGTCACCCTCACAGAAAAGAAGTTTTTCCTCATGTTCAGATTGAACTTCCTGTGTTCCATTTTCTGCTCACTACCCCTTGTCCTGTCACTGTGCACCACTGAAAAGACTTTGACCCCATCCTGTTGACATCTGCCCTTTAGATATTTGCAGGTATCAAGATCCTCAGCGGCTCTCAGTTATAAGTGAAGGACCTGTGTTAACCACCTCCATCTGCCCCAAATGCTGCCCCTATCCTGTCTCTGCTTCCTCCTTACCCCCATGCTAAGGTCCCTCACTCTGCTCTATTTCCTCCACATCCTCCCTGCTCCCACTATTCTCTTGTCTTCCTACCTGGGAAGTCCTTCAACGCATGAATGATATTTAATTATTATGGGAACACTGAGAGGAAGAGCACTGCCCTGAGGGGTTGCCAGAAAACTAGCATCAAACTTAATGCCAGGCCTTGTTTTATTCAGCCACTTAACTTACCAATTAATTATACAGTAAATAAGACTATTTCCACGGGGAGTCAAAGTGCAATCCTGACAATCTTTCTGGCAACCACATATTCCCAGATCAGGGACAATCACATTACAACAAACTTTGTGATTAATGAATTCGTGATACTCAGATCGTGTGACAGCTGCAGGATTGCCTTCAGCCACTGCTTTGTAATTCCATCACTGCTTAAACCCCTGTATGACTCATGGAAGGGAGTATGACTGCAGACCTTGTGCCTGTTGATGAAGTCTTGAACTCAGGATCTTATTCACCCAGATTCCAGACCAATCACTTCAAGAGTGTGACTCAACTACCTTTGTGTGGCTACTACACTGCTGGGTAGGTCCCACACAATGTCAGGGCTCTCATGAAAACAGCATCCTCAGGGACCAGGTAACTGATTCATCACCCATCCTTAATCTTCTCTATATCAGCGAAGAGCCAGACACATGGGGACCCCCCAGCCTATGCCTCCCTATCACCAGACACAGCCACTGTGTCTTCCCTTGGCCTTGTCCTTCCCCTCTCTGACTCAGAAACTGCCAGGGAGAATAACTGTCTGTAACTCCATGAAGGAAGTTTGTTGGTCTGACTGCCAGTATTTTACAAAATCCAGTGTTCTCCCTGTTTCTTTAATGTAACCAGTGTTTTTTCAGTCAAGAATGGGTAGGAGAAACCATATGAAGTTCTCTGATAAGGTATGCGTGCAGAAAGTCACACAAAGGTACTTTCAATTTGAGTAGGAATGAAGCATTCTTTCACAAGTTGTTATCCAAGACTGTATGATGTAAAATCACACAGTGATTTTATTAATCACACTGTCAGGATAATCAGCAGAGGAACTACCAGAATACATTAAAAGCTTTTTCCAATTTTACATTTGACTTATTTGGAAAGTGGCAAAGGAATCTTAATTTCAAAATGTGGGACTGGAAGGTTGCCTAACAGTTTTTAAAGTCAGATAAAAATACATCCAAGCAATTACATTTTTCACCAGACGTTAATCATGCAATTCCAAGTTTCACAGCTTAAGCTCACATTCTTGTTTCATATTTTAAAGAAATATATTTCATATATTGAAGAAAATCAAACGCTAGAGACCACACATCAGAAATTACTTCTCTTGTTTCCAAATCACCGTTTCTTTCATCAGTCAAACCTTCTTCATTTCCTATAACTTTGAGGTTAGTTTTCCATTCTAAGAATGTTGACTGGTGATGAAAGTTGGATTTTTGACATGTTTTCAGCTCCACTAGCCACATCTTTCTTCTATCCATTAGCTGGTGAACCAGCAAGGATGTCAGACTTCACTTGAAACAGTGCCAAGATCTTTACATCACAGAGCCCACCACCATGTGCCTATATACTCCGAAGTTCAGGAACTGCTTCAAACATGTCTCTGCGTCGGAAGAGCAACATGCAGAAGAGGTCGACAGAGACAGCAGCACCTGACTTCAATCCACTTGGGTTTTTTTCAGCATCAATGCAATAAAATGTTGGGGGTTTTTGCTTTTATTCATGCCAAATGATACCAAATGAAGGAAGAGGCAGCCTGACTCCCACAAAGCAGAAGAAGGAACAGGGAAGGAAACAGGTTGTAAGATGAAAAATGAGGGAGGACTGAAAATAAAGAAGGAAACCCCAGGGAATGGGAAGGATCATGGTGGGAGAGAATGGGAAAAGTAGGAAAAGCTGAACAGGTACATGGACGCATGAAACAGGACTCAGATGATGTGGTTCAGTTAGCGAAATCTGATCGTGGGAGAGACATCAGAGATTATTGCTTCTAATATTGAATCATATAGTGGAGCAGAGATCTTTGCCTTTTTATTTTAAGAGGGCCAAATTAGGAAAGTAAGTGAGTAAAGAGTAGGTGGGTTGCAAGGATACAACAGATGGGACGTGGACAAACCTAGTACAGAAGTGGGAAGGGAAAAATGACACCCTGTGCAGCACAGAGAGATGAAGGAGGGAGACATTTGGTGCAGTATGAGGCAAGATCCATGGTCTGAATAATGTAAGCCTCATGATATCACAAGAGATGCTGGTGTTGAATTTCAGCTGTCCTCCAGAGTGTTGGCAATACACTGAGCATCATTCTAGATCGTTACAATGTTGAAGGCTCAAGAAACTGGAATCATAATTAATAAGAAAGCCAACCCAGGCTTGCTTTCCCATTCCAAGTTTTCACTCAACTCCTAGGCTCATGAGAAGGGTTACAAGTTCATTAACAGCAGATCATATGACAGCAAGAAGAATGAACATAGCATGTAATAAATGGCAAGATCTCGCTATTTTGAGCAACCGTTCCCGGAGACGAGACATTTTGACAAAAGGCATCTTAACTTTAGACTTACAACTCTAGACTCAAGTTCCAGGTTCAGCAGTAAGCATTCTTTAGCTTTCGACGGACATATCTGCATGACCCAAAGTCAAAAGAACTGTATATCTTGCACGTCTCAATGCTCCCCTGCTGTCAGCACAGAGCTGTGAAACCCATCCATAAAGCATTCTGCAGACACTAGACACTACTAATGACTGACATAAGGGAGGACAAGCAGCCTACAACAGTTATTAGTGACTCTGCAGACTCAACTAGCACCTAATAGGGTTTGAAATGGAGGAATTTAGTTTCTCTTTGTGCATGTGTGTAATGTGTGCTTCTCAATAAGAAAATTTTGATAAGAAAGTCTGGAGAAAAGGCACATGCAAATGTCAAGAGGCAGCCTCTGCAGATTTAGTCTTCTGACCTTATAATACACTATTAAGATATGCATTATGATATTTTCTTTAATCATATGATCACACAGCACTCTCAGCACATATTTAAAAATAATAAAGACTAAAGGTAGGTGGGAAAAATTGTGTTTAAAAAAATCTAAGAGAATAAATAATCAGATGGAATTCTGGATTGTTGCTTCAAAAGTCTGTTATTCTTGTATCCTCATGTAGCAAAAGCTCTGGCTAATTTTTGAAGTCAGGGAACCCTAATTCTTTTTGCAAAGTTGAGCACCTGCCATGAGAAATTTGAAAGCCACCTTCAATAGAAGAGCAAATCTAGGGAACCACTATTTTTTTTTTTTGTCCTGTGTGTTCTGCAATTTTTCAAGTCAGAGATGTAATTTATATGTAAATTTTTCCTGAATACCACTTCCAACCACTGAAAAAAAGCAAATATTTTAAGAACAGTATATAATAATTACATAAGAATATCTAAGTAGTAATTAAATTATAGTAGAAATTGAAAAGAACATAACATTAATCAATTATAACTTTTACAGTATGCACTACATTTTCTAGGACAAAGTCAAGGAATAAATAAAAAAATATTTATTTATATAATTTTTTTTAAAAAAAATTTTCATGGTAACATAGAGTGAGTTTCACTGCCAATATCGCTTCTGGTTTGATCATTATTGCTCTTAATAAATATGCCTGTATAAAATATTTTTCAAAAGTCAATACACTAGATTAAATTCACGCATAGCTTAATGATGAGCATTTCCAAATATTTGTTTGAATTAGAAAACCTGAGTGATTCACTTTGATCATTTTAATAGTGTTTATTTCTGAAACTGCCTGGAAAATAAAATTATATTAACATTGAACAAAAAAAAACTTTGCAGAGAAAAGTTTTCCATTTTGAAATCAGTTAGGCTGAATATGAAGCTGACATCACATTTCAGTACAATTATTTATTACTGCTTAATCAATGGTGATGCTGCAACCTCAGCTTTTCTGCTCATGTGAAATGCAGAGAGACTGTTGTCCTTGAAATATCTCTATGAGTTAGCTGAGCATTGTAAAAAGAGTCTGAAGAAGCAATGCATTGTAAGAACATACACAGATAAGTCTCAGAATGTGATCAACAGAAATCTGTACTTTTCCGGATTGGCCCTGAAAGGTTAAAATCTACAAGTCAGTAAAAATATAGATGATGGTAAACCAGCCATTTTACACTACCATAGAGATTAGCAATAACAAGCTGGCACCTTTCAACAGATTTCTAAAAGGAACAGCCATGATGAGTTGTTCACTCGACCTTCACTTAAAGAATCAAGACTTAAAAGCCAAGCCACTTTCTCAACTCTTTTCAATACCACTAGCATCTGAACTTCCATCTCAGCAGGCATTATCACTGGCAGCAAACTACAGTCCTTAAGAAAATTTTCAAATATATAAAAGCAGATCTTTAATACTTTATTGTTTGCCATAAATCTTTCATATTCTAGGCTGCAAAAGATGAGGCAACACAAATGGCAAAATAACGGGATACTTTTGCTTTCCAACCAGTTCTTGGAAGAGCTTTCAGAATTAATGAGGAGATTCTCAGTGGCCACCTAAGGAGATGGCACCAGTAATAAACATTGCCAGCCTATATTTATATTCCTCCAGGTGACTAAGAACACTGTAAGGTTTGTATCCTTTGGTAATTTATCTAAATTCGTATACTATCATAACTATTCTGACAGCTTTGTCAGACGGGGATCTATGTCATCTGATATTTTTACACGGTGGCTAGGAGAACACAGCTGTAGTTTAACTTCAGTAAAGCCATACAAATTAACACGACAGATGTCTTCAAATGCTGAAGATATTCCATGCCTTTTTTCATCATAACTATTTTTGTTTTCTTCCAAACCCAGTGATAATCACTGTCTACATTTTTTGTTGTAACATGAAATATACTTATTAACAAACTCAGTTTAACTGGTCTTGTGCCTACACTAGATAAACAAAAGAAAAATATATTTTGCATATAGCAAAAACATTTTAGAAAGGAAAAACAACAACAACAAAAACCCCACAACTGTGCAACAGCAATTGCAGCTGGAGAGCAGAGTNGAGGAGGTAGAAAAAGTGGAAGTGAAGTTAAGCCCAGAAGAAGGGGTGTGGGGGGGAAGGTGTTTTTAAGATTAATTTTTATTTCTCATCAATCAAATCAGAGTAAGATAAGTTAAAATAATTTCCACAAGTTGAGTCTGTTTTGCCTGTGATGGTAAATGGTGAGTTATCTCTCCCCGTCCTTATCTCGACCCAGGAGCTTTGTGTTATATTCTCTCTCCCCTGTCCAGCTGAGGAGGGGAGTGAGAAAGCGGCTTTGGTGGGCACCTGGAGTCCAGCCAGGGTTAACCTACCACATAGTATTTACTTATCAGTGTTCCTTAAAGAGAGAATAATTGTACATAAGTAAACATTCATATAAGGATATATTTTAAAGATACTGAGATAGCATCTGATATCATGCATATAATTGCCCATCTGTTTCTATAAATTACATTTAACATAACATTTAATTATTTCCTATAGAAATATAAGTCAGTTAGATACATATGCTTTAAAACTTTATTGGGAGGTGATATGGAAGAAAAATGGGAGAAAAAAAAAGTAATTAAACTACTTTTCTACTATAAAGATTTCTACCATATTTCTCTTTTCTTATTTTTTTTTTTTTACAATATTTACAATCGCAAATATAAGTGAGTAACAGGAAGGTAAAAGCTAAAAGGCATCATGTTCAAAAGTAATCAAAACTGGAAAAGATCTTTGAATAAGCTTTGTATTGCCAAATATAAAAAGCATTCTAAGCTTTACAAATGCCAATCATCATCTGATTAATTTGTATGCATATAATAAGAGAAATAAAAATAAGGCAGAGAAAACAAAATACAACAGAGAAGATTCCAGGAATTATAGTAAGCAGCACATTTCCACTAAAGTAATCATACTTTTTATTACTGGCAGTCTGGATGAAAAACTGAGGCAAGACAGCAAAGCTACTATATTAATGTTTTTGCCAATGAAAACAAAACCATAATGGTGGCTACCAATAATTTCCTTGAATCACTTGGCTGATATACAGGTTTCATGGACTGTTACTCTGGCAATTGCAACAGAACTCCCATAAGTTAAGATTTTCAGAGCTGCCAGAAAGGCATTTGGATGTCCATTTTATATTTAAATTTTAACAGATTTGGGTCACTGAAAACAGGGGCAGCTTTCAGGAACTTGAGTTTTGCTTTCACAAACTTGGAACTGGTCTGTTGGAAGCACACTTGCTTGAACTGAAAGATACTAGAAACATGAGGAAACGTCACTGAACTTGTAAGTGCAGAAAGCACGCCATCCATCTGACAGTACCAGAACTGTACTTGCAGAGACTGCAGGTCATAAAGAAATATATTTTAACTGTACAGGGACTTTTGGTGGTAGTGGTGTGGGGTTGTTTGTTGTGGTCTTTTTTGTCTAGCAGATGGTAGTAAGTTCATAAAAACGGTAATCAGATGGATATGCAACAAACAAAATACAACATTCCTTTGCCCCCCCGCCCCAGATTCAAAGGACAATGCAGGCAAAGAGAAGCACGTCTTAGGAACAGAATAGCTCATTTCTGCCTATGGGATACCAAGGACATAAAACATGGGACAACAGGTAGCAAAAACTCCATGCTGTGCAAAACATAGTCCAAACACATTGAAAAGAGTACCCAGAAAAGATGACTCAAAAAGAAAACTAAAAAAAAAAATTTCTCAATTCAAACATCAGAGTATCTTCAGCTGCTCTGGAAATTGCTGTAATGAGCTATTGAGAGAAATAAAAGAGCCATGAAGAGATACTCAAAGGTAAAAGACCACAACCCAGTGAAGAGTGCCAGTGCTCTGTGCACTGCCCTTGGTACCTCGCCCTCCATATGAAGGGGACTCTCAAGCTCAGCCTGCAGCAGGCTATGCACACATAGTACTGCTCTATGGAGAGGGCACAGGGCTAAGAAAATGAACAGAAAAGAGCAATATTATGACAGTTATCAGGCTTCCCAGATTTAGGCTTACTCAGTATTTCTCCTAGGCACAGAGAACTCCAAGTATACTCACTTTATGTTCTTGGTGAAACTGGCTTTAATAATAAAATCAGGCCATGACCAGTAATTTAGCAGAAGAAAGGAAATTTAAAAGATTCCCCTTTGCAAGGCTTTTTTAGATAACTACTGATGATGAGAGAAACAACCATCTCTAAGAGTGCAAGAGAAGAAGAAAAATAAAAGTTACATTTGATCCTTCTACCTTAATCCTGCTTTTCCTGACAAAGCAATTTGGTCTTGTAATAGCAGTAGCTTTTATAAGGAATCTTCTCAAGAACTTAGGTTTTAATGTTTTTAATATGATCTTTTGTTTTATAAAGAGGCATTTGTCCTGGGGCCTGAATCTAGTGTTTTGGTAACAGTGATGATTAGTGTCACTGATATTTGTACCACTTTAGTAAAGAAGAAATTAAATAAGGTCACTTCTGAAAAGGAAAGCATGAAAGGTTAAGGCTTCAGATCCAGTTCACACTGACTGATGTCATAACTCTGGCAAGTGACTGGTATTGTTTCTACCCAACTTAATACCACACTAAACAAACTCCCAGTATAGATCTGCTCTTAATACTGTTTATGCATCTTACACCTTTATCTCAGAAAACAAGTAGAGTGGTCCAAGGAGCTGAGTCCAGGTACATTTCTTTAGGGAACTCTTCTCTTACACGCATACAGAACTCAGGTACTTTTTCCTTTCTTTGTCCTATTCTTGTCCCAGATTGAATAAGGGATGCATGTTTCCACTGCTCCTGGGCTGCTGGCTGCTCTCTCAAGATGATTGAGAAACGAATGCTTTAGCCCCAGTTCATTCAAAAGGGCAGTGGATAAATGCTTGTGTGCACAAATCCAGATACTATGTCAAAAATGGGCAGCACTACAGCTACCACCACTCCTTCTCCAGACACATCATGACAGAAAGGATCAAGCCTCCCTTACGCACCAAGAAAGCAATGTCAGAGTCTGACTCCTTGCATAGATTGCAAGTGTGGATCCTAACCCTACACAGGTGTCTAACATAGGCAGTGGGTGGACACCTCAACCCAGCCAAGAAGGGGAATGAGACATCTTTCTCAACCTCAGTATGACCCCAGGAGTACTTCTCCCTGCCATGCTCACCCTGTTCACTGCAGAGGAACCAAGCAACTAGCCTACGTTAGGACCTAAATCAAGTCCATGGAATTAATTTAAACAGCATTCACTATATTAACTATTTCTTGGCTTATCAAGTAGCTAAAGCAGCAAAAGTATATAGTCTTCAGGTCTCATACCAGTAAAGATGCAGGGGAATTTAGTAAATACGTAAATTTGAACAACATTTTTTGTGGTGATCGATGAACTCCAAGAAACAAACACAAATATTTTTAAAGGAGAATTAAAATCAAATTAGGAAAAAGCAAAGTTAAAAGCTCACATCAGCAAGAATTAACTCCACACAAAATCAAAATAACACAAATTTTTATACACTTAGCAATAAGAATGCATGCAGTCCTTGATTAAAAAAAAAGAAAAGAAAAAATGGAAAAGAAAATTTGTTTTATATTTTTGTAAGCTAAGTGAATGAAAAAGCAAAAAACAGAACAGATTTCAGAATTAGGAGAAACCTGCAAACTACCACCTTGTCCTAGCCAAAAGGTCTCTCACTGTGGGTAATCTTAAAAATACTATGGTTGCCCAATTGTAATGTGTCAAGTTAGTTTTGCTTTGAAGAGTAACATTTATACAATTTTTGAATAAAAGCTCGGTTTACTCATATCAGGTTCCTCAATTTATGTTGATTTTTTATTGTAAAATCTGAGCTGAAGCTTAAATTTTAGTAGACTTTCTACATAAAGTCCATACAAACTACAGATTATTTTACAACTTTTATATAACTGGGCTAAGCATATTTTTAAGGGGTTTTTTTACAAAATTAACTTCAAGTTAATTAAGCTAGACAACATAAGCTAAAAGTATGGGGGTTTTCCACCCACACTACTCAAATAGCTCAACTGATTTCTCTCTTAGGTGAGCAAGGCACAGGTGACTGGAATGAACAGAAATGCAGGGTATTTCTCCACCAAAAGAAACATCAGTTCTGAAGGTCAGCAGT
>WEIS01078783.1:0-15932 GCA_013389965.1 Todus mexicanus | reverse complement strand
AAAACTCAAGGAACACTTCAGGGAGAATAAAATAAAGGGCAAAAAACAATTAAAGGTGGGAAGGTCACGTGTGTGAAACCTAAAGATCCTGACAGAAATGAAGGGAAAATGAAATAGTGGGAAAGTTTGCACCAGTAATAGCTGCCAGACCTTGCAAATAGATGGACTAAACCAAAATCACCACAAAATTGAAATCAAACCACTACATTTTACCTGTAAGGTAGCCTCTTTCACTTGAACCACCGTTCATACATGATGGTCTTATAGGAAGAGTGCTTTGATTTTCGAATCAAAGAATTCATACCTTGACTGACAGCTTCAGTATACTTACTACACCTAAACTATACCTATTCTATCACAACTTTCATCCTTCTCCAACTTACTAAATTTACCCCAAATTCAGGTGTCATATTAACCCCTTGCATCTGGAGATTTAAGTGAATAAAAACCACTTGCAGAATGTAAATAGTTTTACACCTCGTGGCTCTGCTTTGCCGGAGGCAGCAAGGCACAGTTATATATAGAGTGTTCTCAAGTGTGAAATAATGTCCTCAGCCACCAGTTCAGGCTGCATCTATGCAGCAGTCTCCCAGAGCTTTAGTACCATGGCTAAACTGGTGAAAATGGGCTAGACGCTCATCCACACAGAAACTTCTTGAAAGTGAAAATGAAGGAAAAATGCAACTGAGAATAAAAAAGTCATAAATTGCTTTCTGATTAAATGCTTTTGAAGTTAATGGACAACTTTTCCCAACAGCCAAGGTCTAGAAATACCATCCCAAATCTATCCTTGGTCCTTATCCTTGCTAGCTCTTTAGAGAGAGTGAAAAGAAAATATAGAAGTATTTCCAATAATGAATTTAACTTCCTTTTGTTAATACAGTTTCTGTAAGCAGTTAATATCCTTGAACATATTCATTTAATTAAATGTATTTATTACTTTAATTTACTCAACAGAAGCTGGCAAGAATTATTTCATTTAATCTCTAGGCTGTACACCCACACACACTTTGCTGCAAGAATTTTAGATTTAATGTCTGAAACCTGAGATCTTTTTAATTGCAGAGGGTCATGAATATTGTTTCTCCCCTTTAACTGGCTCCCATCATCAAAGAAGTGTTGAGGGAAGCAGCTGGGGCTAAGAATCTCTCAGGAAAAGAAAAGCAGTAGTAGGGAAATGTAGTAAATTTACATCTCTGAGTGGTTTGGGGGTAATAAAGACCTTCCTAGGAAGCTAAATTCATTTTAAGTTTGCATGCATACGTAGCTGCATCCAGAATTTGATTTTTGAAATGGATTTTTTCATGTCACAGTCATGAAAAAATGTAACTTCTATTTAAAGTCTCTGGCACAGAAACTGTTTCGTTATTCTGAGCATTTCTTGCACAGATTCTGTAAAGACTGTCATTCGCTGAAACACGAATTTTCTTTGTGTCACTTAAAAAGGGAAACAATTAATGCTGCTTCCCTTTGCACTTTTCATATAGATTTTGAAATATTTTTTAACATTGTTTTTTAGGACTTTCTACAATGTGTTTGTGCTCATTAATTAATTAGTTTGGTTCTGGCCATACCATGGCATTTTAACAGCTTGTCGTGCAAAGCTGTGATGTTGTCTTACTGCCTGGTATTTCTAGCAGTTGCAGAAAACTCACACGAAACCTCAAATAATTTTTAAATAGACTTGATATTTGATTAATTTATTTGTAATTCAGAGGAGCAATTTGCAGCTGACAATAAGACACGGCTAGCACCTGCAAATGCCCAATAAATATCCTTATGGCTCCCAGAGGAAGGTCTTTTTTCAGTGAACCTTAAGAAGGAACATTCAAAAGGCACTTACGGTGACCTAGGCTGGACCTCACCAGGCTGCGCTCTGGTTGATACATGAGCAGAGCTGTTCCTGGGAGGCTGTGGCATAACCTTGACAGAGAAGTAAAAACATAAGCTGCAATTTTTCTTTTCCCATGGGAAGTCATGATGGCCTTTCAGACTAAAGTGCCCAAAGAGAGTCCATAGGACTTGCTGTGAGGAACATAGGCAACAAAGGGCTTACCGTGTCATTTTTTTTCCCCAATTGCTATAAATATGTCTGGCTAAGGATTCAGGAAATATTTGCTATAGTTTTATGCCAGCATCTGATTGTGTAAGTCTGATTAGATTGAATTACTGAATGTATTGTCTGGTTTGCATAATAGAACAAAGAAAGGACACACCCTTCTCCTAATCCTATACACAGTTCTGGGTTCAGTACTGCTTTTCCACACTGAACAAATTCTCAGTTTTTCTACTTTCATTTTCTGCCCTTACTGGTTGTACTTCAAATGTGTCACCACATCAAGCATGACTCTTACTTCAGTGTTATTCTCTTCTAGCCAGTCCTAGGGTTATCTACCCTCAAGCTAGCACGTTTTTACACCTCAATGCACCATTTTCCACTACATGGTATTTGTTAACTTGTATTAACACTGTAGGACATCATTTTCCCAACCTAGACAAGCCCATAGCAATAGTCCAAAAACATCTAACTAAACCTCAGCCTGGTTTTATTTTACTGTGACAATATTTAGTACAGCTCAATAAGAGTTTTTAATTTTGCCAAGTATGGGGAAGTCAGAAATAAACTGTGAAACTTTCAAAAGACTTTACTTTCCCACCGGTTGCTTTCAGTCTCCAAGTCACTCTTGTGTGAGCACAACTGGAACATATTTTCACAGATGGGCTTTCTATTTGGATTCAGATATGTGTGAATATACTGCACCAGTTATTATGGACACGTCTCTCACGCCCTGGGGAATTGAGCTATGGATTAAAAATGGTTCTCTTCAGGACATAAACCTATCAGCTATTTGATGAATATACTGAGCCTGCTGGTCCATCTCGTTGCAGATTCTGCTGCAAAGTGCAAGGCTACCTCAGCTGAGCTGCTGCTTTTGTCCCTTCTCATTTGTTTAACGTTTCTTGCTTCCTGCCTCATGAATGCAGAGGCTGTGTCTGCTGTGATAACACAGATCAGACATTTCTGAAACAATGACGAAACCGAAATGTGTAATGATTTATTCTCGATGTATGTGATTCATAATCAGAACAGTAGGAAGTGACAGGTACAAGTGCTAAACGGAGAGATTTGAAGCGTATTCTGCTTTATGTACATTGAACGCGAATGACAAACGAAGCTGGGAAGCTACAGCATCCTGGAGCAAGTACCACAGAGCCAGTCATTTATAGAAGACTGCAGCAAAAAGCATGAATGGGTGGAGACGGGAAGAAAAATCCACTGATGTGAACAGAAGAATGATGTGCTTTGGGGCACTGAGGTCATTTTGTCAGTTCAACAAGACAGAATCAAACCAGCGTGAGAAACCTTGCAGGAAAAATGTCATAACTGTAAAAATAGGAGCTCCTACTGTAATGAAGACTGATATAGTCCAAATTACATCAGAGAGGGAGGAAAGCGAATGGAATTGGTGTCATCTGCCATCGGTCAGCTCTACAATAGAATCAATCATTTGTTTTTTTCAATTTTATATTTTTTTTTTTAACAAATGGACTGCAATTTAAAAGGGATGACACCCTTTGAGATAGTATAGCTGTACTCTACGGTCGTAATTGCTCAGTTAACATGTAACACTTAATTTTAAGATCCAAACAATAACTTTCAGGATAAGCATCTTCTAGTATCCTGTTGCAAAGCATATAAGGGTACAGTAGTGCTCATGAGATCAGATTACACAAGCCTGGTAGGAATCACAGAATCATTCAGGTTGGAAGGGACCTCTGAAAGTCATTCAGTTCAACTTCCTACTCAAAATAGGTCTACCTAAAGCAGGTTGCTCATCTTCTTGTCTAGCTGAGTTTTCAATCCCTGAAAAAAATCGAGATTCCACAGATGCTATGGACAACTTGTTCCCATGTTTGACCATCTTCATGATTACAAAAAAAAAAAATTAAAAATAAAATTCTTACATCTAGAAGAAATTTATCATGTACCAGCTTGTGCCTTTCATGAGCATGCATTCCCAAGACGTGTCTCATTCCATCATCTCCACAATCTCCCCCTAGGTAGCTCTGGAGAGCAACCCTCTCCCGAAATTTTCTTCTCAAAGCTTTCAGCTCAAAGCTGGATTTATTTAAGCCCACTCCTCTCAGCTTTTCCTCATACATCTTGTGCTCCAGCCTCTTAAGCATCTCACCAGTTAGTCCAAAATGGGATGCAGTACTACAGAATTGACTTCACAAGTGCCCACCAGTGGGAAAGAGCCACATCATTTAATTTTCTGGCTACAGTCATGCTAATACAGCCCAGGATGTAGGTGGCCACCTTCAGTGCAAAGACACACTGCTGTTTGATGGTCAGTATTTTGTTCACCACGATTCCCAGGGCCTTTCCTCCAAAGCTGTATTCCAGCTAGTCAGCCCCAAACCATACTTGTGCACAAGGTTATTCCATCCCACATGCAGGACTCTGCACCTGGCTGTGTTTGACCGCACGCAGTACCTGCAAGCCCTTGACTCCAGCCTACCAAGAACCTGAACAGCAGCCCTGCCTGCTATCATCTGCCGAGAGCACAACACAAGTCCTATGTCTGTCTCATCATTCACTTCATTAAGACCACATTACACAGAATCAGCCTTAGAACTGACCCCCAAAGGACACGGCTAGCAAGCAGCTGCCAGATGGATTTTGTTCCAATGATCCCTCTGAGACCAGTATGACATGCTTAAATGAAAAAAAAAAAGGACAATTATGGCTCTTTCACTGCCTGTTACTTGTGAGAGCATCTGATCACATTGATGGTTTGTGACACTGATAGCAGCAGGCTGTCCCACCAGGGCAGAAGCTGCTGGACAGGCCAAGTCCCCAGCTGTGGGAGGAAATGAATCAGCCAAGAACGACCAGACCCACACTAGTCATTCTTAATGATGTGACACTATTAATTCAACAAAACTAGCCATAGTTGAAGCAATGAAGCCTTCTGCAAGCCATTATCATCCCCTGGCTGAGACCCATGCCTGAGATATATTGCATAATGCAACCCTGGTAGTAGAAAGGATGGTCACCTTAGAGCAAAAGATCTTGCAAGCAGCTCTTTTTGATAGAGTGGGATTTCAGCGGGATTCTGGTTGAGTACTGGTGCAGCAACACCAACTGGAGGAAAGCAATACATCAGTAACTGGGATACAATGCCATGAATACCCACATCCTAGGGGTATATAGAGTGAAAACAACCATGTTCTATGCCAAATGGTCTTACAAGACTTTGGACAGAGGCTACCTAAGGAGAAAGTAGATAATGCCCATCTTATTTATGGTGAAGTCTTGCACTTCACTTCAGAGACGTGCTTGTGCCTTGTAACACATTTACTCTCTCTCAAAAATAACGAAACACTGGATGGGTTGTTGGACCAATTCATTTCTTCTATAAAGGAGAGAGGATTGTTTTGTTACAACAGACCCACAAAGCAGGAAATCTGGGTTCTGCTCCCAGTTTCACAGCAGGCTTCCTACATAACATTAACCAAGCCTCTTTTGAGCCACATACTCTTAAAATCTGTCTAAAAATGCTATCAGGACTTTACTGAGAATTTCAGGAATTGAATTAATAACAGAAAACAGGATTACTTTTTTCACTGCATGTTGCACATTTATTACACACTATTTATTGTTAATAATGAACACTTACAAGTCTAATGGTATTTGCAAGGGTTTTAAGATATTCGGCGGAAAACGCAAAGAGTTACCATTGTTTCATAGTCAAGTACCATGTCACTTCTTTCATAGCGTATTCAGAGCCAGGCATTGACAAATCTCCAAACCAACTTCCTCCACACCCTGGCTCTTCCCCTGATGGTGCAGGGCTTACAGAGCTCCCATCAACTAGGCGGATCCTCTCACCAATAGCACGAGTGAAGCCACCCAACATTTCACTTTGAAAAAGGAAATGCATTTTCCTGACTGTGTGCCAGATTCTACTCCACCCCTAACTCCCTGTGCTGCTTAGTTACTCATAGTTTAATGGCACAAAAGCTGCAGAATTAGTGATCAGTTACTACCCTATCACTGCATTTCCACTGACAACGACTCATTTTATTGCATGATAAATGAGAACATGACTGAGAACGGGTGAAGTAGTCATCCATGCACATAAACGAGCCCATGAATACTAGGAGATCCTAGAACTTTCTTCTACACTTGAAAAATAGATAACCAATAGCTGCAATGAGATAGACTGTGCTCTAAATATCAAGTACTTAAAACAATCTGTGGAAGAAACACAGAAACATACTCTCTATATACATATATTGAAAGAGTGACAAGTTATCTATGACAACAGCTTTGGAAGCTCTACAACACTAAATTAGTAGATACAGCAAATAAGATGAAGATCGTTATATCTGAGGTACTCCCTGTAAATGCCATGTAACAATGAAGTGCTTATAAAAGACCCACGATAACATATAGGAACTATGAGAGACATGGCTACATCAGTTATAATTCCTTTCTGTTAGTAGCCTTCAGAACAAAACTCACAAGAATAAATCTGAAGGACTCATCCAAAGAGATTGGAAGAATAGGCAGCAAAGGAAGTTACCACCATTTCTGAACCGTGTTTTTGACAACCAAACATCTTAATCTTTCTGCAAATGTCAATTGTACAATGACAGTAACCATCAATAAGAAATACTATTGATGGCTACCTTTTTTTTCACATCAACCCAAAGTGCCTATTGATCCCCATTACTTCAGGATAATTGAAAAAAAAAAAGAAAAACACTTCCCTAAACACTTAATTGAATGAGCTATTCGCTCTATTTTCAAAATAGTATCAAATTAACTTTCAAAGTGAGACAGTGAAAACTATCATATGGAGAAGAGTGACATAAAGTATTTTTATATTCTGAATTTCTTCCCCTCTGCCACAGTGTTTTTCAGATAAAACTACACGCCAGACTCAGAATTCCTGAAAATACAGCCAGAACTCTTGTACCATCTGGTTTTTGTCCCTCTGCTGAGGTATCATCCTTTATGCAAATTTATGTCAGCAAAGATGGTGTTAAGACAAATGCTGAAAATTATAGAAGCTCATTATTTCAGAGACACTAATTCTTCAAAGATTTAGTAAGAAGCATAAAATTCAAGTTAAAAGAGGTAGGTTGGATCTGAGCTCTCCATGCAAATATAAAAGTGCTAGCATGGCAACATCCATCAGGTGCTCTACTGTGAAATTTCACTGACTCGGTGTTAAGCAAATGACATTGTGAGCTGCACATTTCCTCATACAAGTACAGTTTCTAAAGAATAATTCCAGAGGAAGAAAATATCACTGATCAAATAACATTTGTTAGTAAAATAACCTTTCCTTAAATTTAAATCAAAGGGTTAGCTGTGTTTCTATCTTAAATATATTTTGAATTACAAAAATGAATTTCAGGTTTTCCTTCCAATCCCTTATGTTTTCAGGTAACTTACTATTGCTTGACAACTATTATCTCTAGGGCTTATCACCAGGTGCAGAAGTATCTTTTGTCTTAAGGCTACATAATTTCAGCAGGAACTGTGTGTAAAATGCCTTGCAGAATTAATTGATAAGCGATTAATTTTGTAATTCAAGACTTATGCTCAATAATCCATAGCACAATGGGATCTAAAAGAAGGCACTTGAGAATGAATTCTTTCCTTGGAAGGCACCTGAAGTGATCACATTGTTCACTATCAGTTTTTGTTGAAGAAGGACTAGGAGGTTTCATTTGAATTTCGCTGAGGGTTAGTTGATAATTTTTATGCACAGAAGTTTTGCTCATAACTAAGATTCTAGAAGTGACCTAAAGCATGAGACTGGAGTTTTCAAGTGGTTTAACTTTCTTTAGCCTCCTGAGCAAGATCCTGCTTTCAGTTACGCGGACATGGATCCAACGAAACTTCATTGATTCTCTCTTTCATTCAGAAGACACCAACCTACTACTGCCTATTTGGATTTCCTCAGATGTGTCCTCTTCTTCTGTCCATATGGAATTTGAGGACTCTGGACACTCTTCCAGGATTTTGTATTTTTTTTGGCATCCAGTAATTCCATCATGTCACAAGTTTGAAAAATCATAGAATCCACCCTGCTACAGTGAAAATGTGCCCATGTTTATATCTTTGGGAGTAGTCATTCTCAGTGACTCATGTTACAGCTAGCACAAATCAGCTCAGGACTGGAAGTAGTAAAATTTTATGTGCATGGCATCAAGTTGCATGGGTTTGTACAGACCCTGTATTTTCTAAACTTCATTTACATAGGTTTGTATTATCTGTGCTTTTCTCTTGGGCACCAAAATCCTCCATTACCCAGAAAACTGAGAGTTAATTACAACTGGTTCTCAAAGGAGATTTGGTTTCCAAGCTCACAAGCACTCCAGTGGCAGAGTGCAGCCTTCATCTCCCTGAGCCTTTATCTCCTCTGACCCTCGATCCCAGGAATCCCAACTAAGCATCAATTTTTTCAACCCAAAGCAATTTATAAATTTGATCGCAATCCTTGCACATTTAGATCATTTCACATCTCTTATCATGTTTAAGGAAATTCACAGCTCTGCTACTACATGTCACTTGTAGCACAGACAAGGGTTGAGTGACTTCAAGAACCAGCTACTACAGGTATGGAGGCAACACTGAAAGTAACTGAAAGCAGTAGGTCACTTGGCAGAGTACCAAGTACCACAGAAGTTACAAATACAAAGATAAAGCATGTAGTTTCCTATAAATGCAGGGCACCTGCCACATAAAAACACTTGCTGTTCTTCTCATGTCACCAATAGTAGATGATACGCATATGAAAGCCCTTACCACTCTGGTTGATGGGACAGGTAAGCAGAGGGAAAGGGAAGAAAGAAAGAGGAGATATATCTCAAAANCACCTGTCCTGGTTGCTCCTCCCTGAAGGTGCAGCCTTTGCTTTTCTGCACTCCCCCATGTGGTACACAAAATCTAGCAGTGACCTTGGTTCACATACCAATCCTTGGTACTAACTATAAACATGGAGCGTTATCACTGCTAGAAGCAGGCTCTCTGCAAAAACATGTTGCTAACTTCAGACATACTTAGATGAAAAATAAAAATCATAGAACAGAATTGTTCTGTTCTAACGCAAACCAGGACACTATGGAAGCAAAGCTTGAAAGAGCTAGAACTAGAACACTCTTCTTTCTTAGAATTTATTATCTTTGCTTAGGAAAAATTAAATAGCAGCAGCAAACAAATCAACTCACAGTCAATTACTTTCCTTCTAGGTTTGCAGTTCTCTTACCCTGAATAAAAGCTCTATAAAAACCCCAAGAAACACTAATCACAGTCTTTGATTTATGCAGTTGTGAATTATAATGAATAATTATGAGGCATTCTGGATTTGAAGGTTTTATGCATATAGTCACAGCAGAATACCAACAAGGTCATTATTAAGGTCCTATTTCATTTGATGTTTTCATTAAGGACTTCAGAGGCAAAGAGCAACCCAGTGGGTTAGCTAAAGGTCCACAGTGATCCAAACAGTAAAAATGACATTTCTTCCAAAGCAGGAGTGAGAATCCATTCTGCTGAGCAGATATAAGAGTTATATGCCCTTTCCTGATTTGAACCTCATTAAGTCAAAGAGCTGCTGTCCTACCTTTGTACCCCTCCTTAAAATACTGTCCCAAAGGCTGGGTTGTGCAACTCCTGCGGTTCTCAAATCAGCTGTCATTATTTTGTATAGCAAGTACATAATGTCCTCAGATAGTTTCTTTTCTTTGCATGTGACATATCCACGCTTGGAAACACTCAGTGTTCAACAAACATTAAGAATCTCAGCAAAACCAGTCTTTTCTGAAATGAGACCACTGAAAAATTATATTGTTTCTGCAACAACAATTTGTTAAACCCAGAGCTGCCTCACTGTAAAGGGACTTTATATCTCCTAAACACATTATTTTAATTTTGCTCATAGTTTATATACCAGAGACACCAATTTCTCTAGGATTCAGTCACTGGGTAGTAGCCTAATAAGCAAGAGACAGTTATCCATTAGATTAAAAATGATCAGAAATGAAAAATCTCTCTATAAATCAGTGATAGATCAAATCACTATCCTAGGTATCAGGAGAGAAAAAAACTTTTACGTCATCTTAAAGGTATGCAGTAGATTTTAAATGTGTTCGACTGACATTGAAGCGAACACTAGAGAACTCCCCAAATTGTCACAAAACTACTTTTTCACTTGTTTGTTCTTTAACTGAGATGATTATTTTCATGGCTGCATCATACAAGGCATTACCGGAAAATTAAAACTCAGGCATTCATCTACAAAACAGCTCTTGTTTGCCTACACAGGCAAATAAGTATGCACAATTAACTCGAGTTTCACCATCAGTCACCGGTAAATGACCCAGCCTCTGGCTAGCAGGTACTGCAATGTCACTTCCATTGTGGATCTAGTTCAGTCTACTATAAACAGTCTTTATGCTGGTCTGAATTACAATCCACTTCATACTCTTCTTTATTTTAGTGCCAGCAATCTTATTGCTATTGAAATTTCTTATTTCTGTACGCTTCATTAAGCTATAATAATATTCTTTTCTTATGAAGAATAGGGTCAACTTAACCTTCTTTCTGTTTGCTTCTCCCAGATGTTTGGTATTTGCATACAGTCACATTAGGAACACATGTCACATTTTCCCCTAAAATTTATAGGGACAATTTAAGAATAAACGGAAGTTTACACTGCATCTTTGCCAAAGTTTTTCCATATGATGCCAATAAATAGTCTGAATATCAGTCCCATACTTTGTTCTGTTAGTATCCAGAGAAGTTAATAGCTAAGTGAAGAATGGTAAGGGCGACGGGGTTAACCATCTCTTTGATATAAAGGAAGTTTCATTCTGATTTTTCATTGTACTTAAGTTAGCAAGCAAGGCATTGTCTTCTTCAGCCATTTAATGCCAGAACCGGTCCCAATTACCCTTCAAAAAGCTTTGGGTGTGTCTGTTAAGCACATTATTCTACTTCTGTGCACAGTGTATGAAGAACTTAAGTATCTCATTAAAAAATTAAAAAATCCCTCAACTGTCACTCCATCTGCCTTCCTGCCTGATGACACTCCTCTTCCTTCCACAGCCCGTGTCAGTGCAGTATCTTATTTTTTTTTTTAAGATGTGCTTACAAACTTTTTTAAAAAAAAAAATATTTTCCCCCAGAGAGCACTGGTTGTGTTATTGGTGTGTCAGCAGGTGTTCGCTTGCTCCCCGTGATCACTAGGTAGGAGCAATAGCCACAGGCAAAGTAGCTCCCAAAATCAACAAACAGCCAAGCTGATGGTTAGGATCTGGTTCAACTTGTTTTAAACTGAGAGCAAAGTACTGAGTTGAGATTTAAATCAGAATTTGTAATAAAAAATGTGGAAGATCAAAGGAAGGGTGGGAATAGACTCAAATATCTGGGGACTTCTATAATAGCTTTCATTCTAGTGTGTACTGAAAAGTATCAGGTCAGCTGATAACAAGAAAATGTATTCTAATCCTATTGTTGTTTTTGAATATTGAAGAGGAAATAAACTAGGTAAGCCCATCTCAACCTTCCCATCCTCTATCATCTTAACATGTCAAAGACAGAAGAATTCAAGGCTTGCCCTTGACTAAAATACCTACATGTGCAGAAATGCTGCATAGGTTACTGTCTCTCACATTTTCTCTTCCAACCATTCTTCACGACAATCACAAATCTATGGCTAAATGGCATTCTCCATGAGCAATTAAGTTTAACTATCAGGGAAGCTAACATTCCCAGAAATAAAATGCTTGATGGGGTGTTTCCCTCTGTCTCATTCAAATGGCCTGTTATAAATTGATGATAGCACAGCTGAATTTTCTTTCAAATGCCAAAGCCTTCCTTATGTAATAGCATGTGAATTCTAAGTAGAAAGACATTATCCTTTATGAACTGTTTCACTGCAACACCATAAATCACTCTTCTAAATGATTTCTCCATGTTAGACGAGGAAAATGCTGAACCTATCAATCCCTCCTGCTTTATGAGTCTTGGGACAGCACAAAGGCGTGAAAGCTGAAGGAGTATATATTAATCCTTCTGAAAACTCAAGACTCAGCTAATGTAAAAAAGCAAGTATGCCTGACATTGCTCATTTGAAAGCCACAAAATGAAATAAGTCAAACAGGGAAGGTATCGCTGTCACGTTCTCACAAGGAAACATAATAAATGGCCATCTACTGCTTATATATCAGCAAAATCTGATGATGCTAGTAAACATGTCTATCCTGGAGCCCTCAGCACAGGAGAGACATGGACCTGCTGGAGCAGGTCCAAAGGAGGGCCACAAAAGTGACTCAAGGGCTGGAACCCCTCTGCTGTGAGGCCGGGCTGAGTTGGGGTTGTTCAGTCTGGAGAAGAGAAACCTCCAGGGAGACCTTATTGCAGCCTTTCAATACTTAAAGGGGTCCTATAAGAAAGATGAGTCCAATAGTCTTAGCAGGGCCTGTTGCAACAGGACAAGGGGTAATAGTTTTAAACTAAAGGAGAGGAAATACAGACTAGGGAGGAGGAAGAAATGTTTTACACTGAGGGTAGTGAGACACTGCTGCAGGTTGCTCAGAGAGGTAGGTGGTAGATGCCCCATCCTTGGAAAAATTCACAGTCAGGTTGGATGTCCCTGCAAATTGCACATGAGTTGGACTAGATGACCTTTAAAGGTCATTCTATGATCTTCCTTAATATATTTAAATGGATACTCTGGTTTTGCTCTTTCTGCTAACTGGTAACTGTCCCTTGCTGTCAGGCTCTACAGTATTTGCAAAAGATTATTAAATCAAGGTTTTTTAAATGTTAAAATTACAGCAGTCTTACTGAAATTGAAATGATTATCCCCTAAATTCCTCACAATAGTAAAAACATGATGCTACATAGATTTGTTACCTTAACAATAACCTTTTATAGCGACTAGCTTCAAGGTTCAAGGTCAAAAGATTATTTCAGAGGTGAAGGGAGGCAATGCATACCCCACAACAGCACCTTTGCCTCACTGGAGAATGCTTTCTGAATGTTTTGTTGGGGATTCAGGGGTATTCGCGGGATACCAGCTACACCAAAACCAAGAGTAAGTAACAGAAACCAGACTCCTCAACTGGCAACTGTTAACTGTTAGCATACTTTTAAAATTGCCTTTAGGTATGTCCCTACCTTCCTCCACATAGCACCCAAGGTTGAATGAAAGGTTTTGCTATTATCTTTAATGTCCTAAGGTGTGGAATCAGCATTTGGCTGACTGCCAACCAGCTTCACAAAGCAGTGCCACTGGCATGTACAACAGTGCTAAGCAGCTATGATATTTTCCACTCTTAAAACTTCTTCTAAGGTTGAAAGAGTCATCATCCTGGCACAACTTGCCTCGAAGAAATAGAAGACAGAGTTGACACCTAGATTGATGTGTGTTTCATTAAGTATAATAAAGTAAATAAATTGATAGATAAATAAAGCAACACTATGTTGCTGAACAGAGGTTTCTCTTGGTACACTGGAAAGGCTGAAGAGAGCCACTCCACTCTCACATAAATGACTGACATCATTGGGAGGCCAGCAGCTTTTCATGAATAGTTTAATTCTAAATTGGAAAAGCGATTCCATGTATCTACTGATCAATAGTGACCTGACAATCTGTTAAAGCACCTCCCCATATGATACTGTCTCCTTTGCCGCCAGAGCTATTCCTGCTGATAAATTACATAATTAAATTAACATAGACTGCATGGTGAAATTTGAAAAAAAACCAAAACCCCTCAATGATATTCTAACACCTCCGAAGGCAACATGTTTTTGATTTGAATGCAAGCAGAAGGTGAATTCTCTCCATATTGCTTTCTGAGAGCACACAAAATTTATGAGATGGTGAAGTAATGAATTCAGCTCCAAAAATAATCTGTTTATCAGACAATTTCTAAACCATAGTCTCATTTACTGTCTGCACCATTGTAAACTTTCAAACCTCTAGTAAGAGACAAGATTGTTTCAGACTTTTTGGGTTTTAGACTGCTTCTTTTTTTTTCTGTCCAACAGCCAGGAAAAGCTAGAACGATAGACAGAATTTTCATACTTTAAAATATGCAAATGAGTGTGGTGTTCATATCTTTTCTTTTTGCCTCCTGATCACCACTAAAAATAATTATCTGGCCAATTAGAGAAGTCAGAGGTGACAGAACCTAGTATGACAAGTATGCCTAGCAATATGAAAGGGTAATTTGACATTTAAAGTTTTTTGTAAATCCAAGTTCCCTAAAACAAGTCAATGTTCTTTAAAAGAAAAACACCCCACAACACAGACACGAGTAGTTTCTTATATCCTCTGACAAATTAGCACTTCTCTTTGGTTGGCTTGATTCATTTCCTAGAAATATCTCCATTACAGATTGATGTTCACAGCTGAACAAATTTCTCCCTTGAGTAGAATATACAGATGAGCTACTATCAACATTCACAGAAGCATAATTGCCCCCAAAATCTTGACAAACAACAGCCTCTGAACTCTGCAGTGCCTCGTCAATGTTTGGCAGCTTATACTGGCTTGCCAAAGCAATGATGTAGTTTTTAGGAAGAACATTTGTCATGATATGAATTCCTCCTGATGTTCTAGCCAGAAAGGTCAAGTGGAACTGCTTGTCTATATTTATGGTTCAAATTAATTTTAATGGTATTTATATAATGCGAAAGAATATGAGTATGATTTGGTTGCAAATCATGGATTCATTAATACATCTTTTATTCTTCAAGTTAAAATATGAATCACAGGCCCAGAAAATATTATTGGCTAATCTTGTTTACACAGAAAAAGATCCGCTCAATTATAGAGTTCTGGGAATCATCTCTGAAGCAATTTGCCTTTGGTAGCAGGCTGCTCAGCTTCCATCTCCAAATGCAGTTTCTCATGCTGAGTCTACTCAACTTGATAGAGATTCCTTGGAAAAATTAAACAAGCCCTTTCATTTGCTTCCAAATAACTCCCTGTTAATATATGCAACGCAGAAATGCCTTCTATTTTACTGCTCCATATTGTGCTTAAAAGCTATCTATTCATATACGTTACAGAAATTTCCATGCAAAGTAAACATTCTCCTTCTCTGGAGATTTTCAAAACCCACTTGGATGTGTTCTTGTGCAACCTGCTCTAGGTGACCCTACTTTGGCAGGGGGGTTGGACTCAATGATCTCCAGAGGTCTCTTCCAACTCCTACCGTTCTATGATTCTATGATTTGTCTACCATATTTCTTGTGATGGCATGAGAGC
This sequence comes from Todus mexicanus, assembly GCA_013389965.1. Lineage (NCBI taxonomy): Eukaryota > Metazoa > Chordata > Aves > Coraciiformes > Todidae > Todus > Todus mexicanus. The sequence goes on along the minus strand of WEIS01078783.1, from coordinate 627 downwards.
AATTCACAAGTGCATTCACAAGGTCTTAAATGTTCCTTTGAACTGTCTAAACTTCTTTGATGTCCTCTCTCACTCAGTCATACGCATGTTCACAACCGTTCATGCACAGAAACGTACAGAGATTATATGTTCAGGTAAATAACTCCTTGGGTTTATTCCTTTGAGCCGGTTAACTGCTCAAGCAGGTTAGATGATCTCTTTAGAGTCTATTGCTTGCTTCGCCCCTCCCCTCAAATTACTCACCTCAAAGCACAGAGCTCCGTGTAAAATTTATTTCCTTTCCCATCTGTTTCATCCAGGGATCTTCTATTCTTGTCCAGTTGTTCTGCCAAGTTTACTGAGGCTCAGAGAAATTAAGCAACTGGTGCAAGGTCACACACACGGCAGGCCTGCCAAAATTAGCAGCAAGAATTAAAACCAGATATATAAGTGCATACAGAATAGGGAGAAAAAGGTGAAACTTCAACAGTTTGAGGGTTTCTGGGCTGTTGGGGGTTTTTGCTATAGATAAATTCATGTAAATTTTGATCGATCAAGAATTTCTCTTCTCTTCTTCCTCCTAGTAGATCCTTGATTGTGCCGTACAACTATATTACATACACAAAAAAGCCAGGTTTGCCACAGTTT
>WEIS01078779.1:1180-14762 GCA_013389965.1 Todus mexicanus | reverse complement strand
CACTTAGTGGCATCGTTTAGCTGAGAGGTGGTGGTAGGTCATAGGCTGGACTCGATCTAAGAGATCTTTTCCAGCCTTAATTATTCTATGATTCTATCAGTGGTGGAAGTGACATAATTTCCATCAGGGGGCATTTGATTCAATACTGATTTTCTATACATTTGTATGTATTTCACTTTGTTGTTATTATTTTAATTAAAGCTGGTTTAATTTTCTTTTCCAGTCCAGAAGTCTCTCTCCCAGATTCCCTTTCTCTTCCTTCTGGCGAAGGGAGAGGAGTTAACAGAGAGCATCTGTCATTCACCTACTGGCCAGTCCAGCCTCAACCTTTGATATTCACTAAATGAATTTTCCACAATTTAAAAAAATAATTACTCACACTGGATTAAACCAAATACAAAGGAAGTTCCTCCCTTTCTCCAGTCCCCTCTCTCAGTGTCAGTGGGGTAAGACGTACTCCTGGGTTACATCCCATGGATTGTTACACAGAGCCCAAGTCATGTTGGGAATCTGTGTCTCCACTAAATGGACTCACAGCAGTAGCAGTTAAGCAGAGCAGAGCCTATTTCTCAGCATGTTTCTGTCATGACCCCATCTGCTCTACTACAACACTTTCCTCAGGGTTTGGAGATGTGATTTTTCTGTACTTTTACCACTACTACTTTCTAAAATTTAGTCTAGGAGTAGCCTAGCCATGAAGACTGTCAACCAACACTTTGTCTCTGACTACCACCCATCTGCATAACCTACCTGCAGGCAGCCTTACCTGTCTGGCCTGGCAAAACACTAGCAGACATAAATATTTAAATCTCTTCCGCAAATGGGATAGTCTGACAGGTCTGGAGGCTGCTGACAGAACAGAAGGAAAATTTGGCGTTGTGGGCAGTCACAGACTGCTCTTTCTGACCTTCCCAGGCAGTAAAGACCTTTGACTATTTTAATATAATTAGCAAACATAAAAAACTTCTTGAGTTCCTTTTGTAGACTTGCCTTCATGCTGCCTTAAGTGTTAAAACCAAACATGAGATCATATAACCACAAGGTATTGGGAGAAAAAAAAACAAATTATTTTCCTTATAGAGTAATTTCAGAATAAATCTTATGCCCATAGTTTCATGGATGAGACGTTTCAGTGTGATGATTTCCATCTTCATCTATTTTTAAGGTTTATGTAATTGGGTTTTTTTATTCATCTGAACTACTTACTGAGAATAAAATATATGTGCAATCATTATTTCTTTTGTACTTCTGGAGAAAGAAGAGAGTCTGGTACGGTTGTGGTTTGGGGTTTTTTAGGAGAATTTTTAGCTGAAAAAGTGAACAGTATTTTTGAATTATAGACATAGGCTTTCAACTTCAAAGTTCTTTTTTTCTTTTTTCTTTTTTTCTTTTTTGTTCTTTTATCACTTTGTCCCCAATAACAGACTATTTTGTGTACATATATCTATACAGAAGCAAGCTTCCAAGATCACAGGAAATTATTTTAGCAATATCTCAGACGGTGGCCTCCAACAGCAATTTTTATTACTGCAAGAGATGCTATAAAATAGATTTTTGCCTTGTGTCTGTTCCCACATTGAATTCAAGCATTTCTCTGTCAGGGACAATTATATTTTTACTTCTTTATCCTCTAACCTAGTCCTCACTGGTTCCCTCCTATCTCACAGGATTTATAAGACTTTGGTAGAGAATCTTCTCAGAAAATTTAATGGTACCTGCCTTTTTTTTTTATTTTATTTATTAGCTCAAGTTTATTGTATCATAAAAAATGGAGAAGATACACCATAATTATTTTTGCTGAAAGACCAGGGCAACCTGAATAAGCTCAAGGTTAATTGTGCTAAATGACTGATCTGCACTCATGGATATTGTCTACAGAAGTAAAACTGGGCATATGATAGGCACCAGGTCTGTTGAGACCTGAGGGGAAAAAAAGAGTGATGGTGACTTCACTCGGGAAACTGCAACTCAAAAACCTTGATTCAGCAAAGTATTTGAATGCTTGTCCTGGCTTGGGTTAGAACAGAATAATTCTGTTCTATGACTTTTACTTTTCAGCTAAGTCTGTCTGAAGTTAGCAGCATGTTTACCAGACAGAGCCTGCATCTAACAGTGATAACGCTCCATGTTTATAGTTAGTACCAAGGACTGGTATGTGAACCAAGGATACTGCTAGATTTTGTGTACCACACTGGGAGGTGCAGAAAAATAAAGGCTGCACCTTCAGGCAAGACTGACCAGGACAGGTGACCCTAAATTAGCCAACAAGATATTCCATATCCATATATGTCATATTTGGTATAAAGCTGAGGGATCACAAGGCTCTCGTCTCTCTTGCCCCTTCTCTTGGCCCTTTCGCCATTTTGCCCTTCATCTTTGTTTCCCTGAGATCGAGCTGCTCTCTTGGCTTTGGAACTTTTCCTCGCTCTGTTTGGCCTTGGCAGCTTCAGCTTTGCCCTGAGGCCTCCGGCCCCGGTCTCAGCCCCCAGCTCAGGCCTTGGCTGGGCCCCAGGTTCTGGGTCGCATCCCTGAATCCAGCTCCCAGTTCCCGTCTGCTGCTGGGCCCTTCCACAGCATCAGTGGGGACGGGGATGTATTTACCATCAGGGGATTCGGTTCGGTACTGGTTTTGTACATATTTGTATATATTTACCTTATTATTATTATTATTCCATTTTTTATAGCAAAGCTGTTCTAGTTTCCTTTCCTAATCGCTAAGTCTCTCTCCTTTATTTCCTTTCTTCCCTTTTTGGGTGGGAAGGGGGAGAGAGTGTTCTGTTGCGGATTTGGGGGATGCCCTGACCCCAAACTGTGACAATACTTTAGGCCTATTTTTAAGGAATTTATTTCATTGTTAGTGTTACTGTCAGAAAATATTTGGTGCTGAAGTCTGGATATGTATTCCTGAATCTATGAAATAAATGGCTTTATCACTTTCTCACAGGAAACCTGTTGCAGCCTTAGGAATTGGATTACTGCCTCCTTATTTTGAATCCAATACCATGACCTTCAATTAATTTCTTTTATGGATATTTACATAGTAAAATCTTGACCTTTCTACGCCCATTCTGGCTTCTCAGCTCTACCCGGATGGCAGGATGACAGATTCCAGCAGACAGATCTGGTTTTCTTTTTGTCTGTGCTGTCCTTCAACATTTGTACTAGAGACAGTTTATTTTCCTTTTCTGATTGAAAGCAAATGATTGCACTAATCAGTTGTGAGAAATGAACCCCAATAATACTTTTAGAATTGAGGACAGTCTCCAAAGCAAATCTAAAAAAAAATTATTTACAGTGCTGGGTGCACAATGGGAGTTTTTCTCCACGGCATATGCACACTGTGTGGAGTTTCTCTTACACTTTTATGTATTATGGTCATACATATGCATGATCCTTCATTTGCATTTTATTACCACCCACCCGCATCTGTGCACTGTTACCAAGCGGGTGTTCATGAGGGTTGAAGTTTTACCCCTCTTCCCTCTGCGCATGTGTTCTTTCCAGGCAGGAAGTCAGCTTGCTCTTCTTCACAGGGCCATCTTCAAAACTGAGGTAAATTTTTATGTAGCAGTAGACAGAATTAAAACACATCTAAGGTACATTTAAGGTAGTCTTCAATCTGACACAGTTTCCTCTACTCATTCCCCATAGCTGTTTACTAGTAGGCTTACATTCTTCCTGGACGCATAAGGGTGAGTGTCCTTGGCTGAAGCAAAACTATTCCTATTTATCATACCAGTTAAAGTGGATCTAAAGTAAACATAATGGATGAAAGCTCTTTTAAGCCTATTGAGACATAAAAGAAGAACCAAAGAGCTTTAAGATGTTATTTTATTAAAAAAAAAGTCTGATATGCTAGTGAACATATGCTAGAGACAGTTCATGTTAAATTTCATCCTAGTTGATCTGGATGTACGCAGCTATCTTAACTATGCTATTTAATTTTCATTGAAAGTTTATTAAATAAAACTGTCAGGCCTTTTAGGTTTGCATTTGAGGATTTTGCAACCTGGAAATGAGAGGTGGAAGATTAATTGAAACTCATGTAATGATGGAGAAGCAACCTTGGTCCTAGTGTGCATTATCCAGAAGAGGCATAAAGTATTTACTTCATACTGCTGGTTGGGAGAAATGAGGGGCATTACTGTAAGTTAACCAAGCACTTCAGCCAAGCAGTTCATTGAGAGAAGTTAATTTATACCTTCAGAATGATCTAGAATAATTTATTCTAGCAGTGCAATAGTCATAGCTGAACAGCACATTTTTTCAAAGGTAAAAGGGCACTTTTTAATGTTACCACATGCTATCCCGCACCTATTCCTACTTTGCTGAAGTTTGCAACTGATTCATTTTTGGAAGAATGTTACTTACCATACCACGCTGCTGTTGACACTGAGGTTTTCTATATCAAAAATGTAATTAGAAATACACTAGAAATTCTGTGAGTAGGACTTCTGTTTCAGATTTTAAACTACTCCTTCAAAATATTTGTATTGTATGTTGGTTAAAGATGCTTTCACCTTTTCTTTAATGGTTATAGGTTTTGGTGGTATAAAAGTTCAATTAAAGATGCCAGGTGTCTCCTATGGCACCTGTAACTCTGCAGCCACTTACTCCTCCCCTTGCTATGCTGACTTCCACCTCTACAGCTATTTGACAAGAGAACATGGAGTCTTTGGCATAGCAATTTATCTTCCGGACCATGCAGTTGAGTAGTAAACTATTTCTAGTACAGTATCTGTTTATTGTGATTCTTCCAGGCTCGTAGATTGGTTGCAAACTTTCCCTAGCATGTGGGGAGCTCTGTCTAGAAAATAACATAACTCTGCAACTCTCATATGAGGGCTAAATATCCATTAAAGTATAATTGTTAGCTTATATAAATGTTGATATTTTTGGTTAGGTTTTATCCTTTCTTCTTTACTAGCAAAATCGAGGTTTCCATATTCCTTGGCAACCTGGGCAATCTGCAGTGATGAATTTTCAGCCTGATTGGTGATGTCATTAAAAACTGTTCATCAATAATTTGAAGAATCAGTAGGCATGTAAATTTACCACCTTAAAAATATGTTGTGAAGTGATTAATTGTCTCTCAGATATTAAATTTTTAGTAATATTTTTCCTTACATGGCTGCACTTACATATCTGGAAGGCAATTATCACTTGAGGTGAACCTAAGAGATAAAAAGTAATAAATACATAGTATAAATGAGGTCTGCAAAGTTATGAAAGAGTATATAAAATGCCTTAAAGATGTTGTTGGATTAACTTATGTTGAAATATATCTTCTAGGGCTGACTGAACTATGATTCATAATGTAATTTAAGAGAACATTTTGAGAGAAAGCATGAAAGTTAATTTATAATTTTAATTAACACAGATAATTCAAAAAGAAATAATTTGATAGAGCTTCTAAAAAGTAGAAAACTAATACCTTCCCTCTTTTTGTTTTTATAACCCTGGATGGGCTTTTTTTATGAGCCCGGATTTTTTTTTCCAAGACTTTTAATTTTCTTTGTGTTTGTACTCTGTAGCTGGCTAAATTAAGTAAATGGAAAAGTAATTTTGCTGTTATTGTTTTTCCCTGGCAAGCATAGTTAAAACACTTAATTATTTCTCAAGTTCTTCAAATGTAAAATGCTGAAATGTGAATGAACTATCATTCAAAAAAAAATCCCTCATTCTGAAAGCATTTATATTAGCATGGTTGTTTTGTAACATCATGGGGTAGTAATATTAAGACCATCTATTTAAGGAAAATAGAGAAATGCTGCTTGCTATTTTTAAATACAATGTTAAAATTTATGCCTCATGAAGTCTAAAGAATACAGCTTTTATTTACATAAACTGAGAATTCCTTTAAATAGTATTTCCAGATATGCTTTTTTATGAGTCATGATCTTAAATCAAATATAAATGTAAGAAGATAAATGTTTGGTTTCAAGTAATGGCTAATTACTATACGCAAGTATTTTGTATAAGTAATGACTTCACTAATTATTAATTGGATATAATTACTTTAAATAAGAGATGAAAAATAGGGTAAAAATGGGAAGTCAGTGAAAATGTTAAGGTTTTTTGGACAGAGTCAGGGTAAATCATTGTTATAAGGACATTCCGTATAGAAAATTGCTTTTAAAATTTTAAACTAGCAATTACTGACTATAAAGAACATTAATTTAACAATCAAAATTTTCATTATATGATCTACCCATTTACAAAGCGTGGTATGTAGCTTTAACATAAGTTAAAAGACAACATGAGTAATATTCTAAATAACAAACTGTTTTACCTTTATTGACAACTACACTACGACTTATTTAAACAAAATTCCATTAAGTATTCACAGCATTTTGACCATATAAACACAAAATCCCACAGGTCCATGTATCCAAAATGGCTTTGTAAGTTTTTCTGGAGCTGAGAGGGGATATACTTGCAGTTCTCAGAGCAATGGGATCGAAGAGACACAGTGCCAGCTGTATCTCAATTTGTAGAAGTTTCATTGTGGAGGAAAGGCCAACTTCATTCAAGAATCTCTAGCTAGATGAAGAGTGTCTTAGTGATAAGCTAGCAAATGTTTTGCATGAGAGGTTTTATTGCGACTTATATTAACAGGGTGTTCTGGAAATCTTGCGTGAAATGGTTAGTTGTCCTTATCCATAAGTCAGTAGTTCTATTGATTTGATGAAGTCTGAAATATTATTAATTATACTCTCTAACCACTGAATCATTTCAAAAGGGAACTTGAGGGTAAATGTAGAAACATACTGAATTTTAAACCTACTTGCTTGTACTTGCTTAATTTCTATTGTTGGACATTTACCAATATGTGTTTCGAGATTTAAATGTAAGGGGGGAAAATCTAATATGTCATGCACAAAGGACTGACATTTAAAAAGGAATGGATATTTAATCTAAGCATCCTCTTATGAATATAGTATCTTGAAGCACACAGACAAGTACTATTGAACTTGGATATTAAACAAACTGAAGTTTGAATGTTGTTGAATTAATGTGAGGCCTACTCCATTAGTGATTATATGGATTGGTAGTTATTACTGAAGTTCATTTTGTTGTCTGATAGTGATTGGGTAATTACTTTAGGGTCAATGAATTCACATTAATCAAATACTGAATGTGGAAATGACCATGGGAAATGAGTAAGGACAAGCTGGTTGACTTTTATTGGTAGTTATTAATTATTAACACTTCTGGTTATTACAATTCTCAAAGGCAAGCCAGTAAATTTATTCTAGTCTAGTAAATGCTAGTGCCTTTAGCATTGTACTTGGGAATTGAAATCCAGTGTTCTTAATACAAATAACGTTGAACTTATTTGACCCAAATCTTGCAGATAAGCTTTAACCATATGATGAGGGAGGATTGTTCAAACCATAACACTGGTAGCTTAGGAATTTTTTTCTCTTAATAAAACTAATATCCATGAGAAGATTCTCTCAGGTACTAACAAGTTTCCGGTGGAGAAAGAATATAAGAATAAAGAGAAATGAGACAAAACCTAGATGAAACAGCACTATCTTCTATAAAAACAAAATCCTAAATTATACTATTTTGGGAATTCATTTTGGGCCTCCTGAAAGCTTCCACTTTGTCATTTCAATTAATCGTAAACACAGAATCACTGAGGTTGGAAGGGACCTCTGGAACTCATCTAGTCCAGTCACCCTCCTAAAAACAGGGTCAGCTAGAGTATGTTGCCCCAGACCATGTCTAGTCAACTGTTGAGTACCTTTAGGAACGGAAACTCCACAATCTATCTGGAAAACCTGTTCCAGTGTTTGACCACTCATGGTAAAAAAGCTTTTTCTTTTTTTTTAGATGTAAATTTCTATATTTATGCCTGTGTCCATTGAGTGTAATAAAAACAATAGTGAGACAGATGTTCCTTAAGAAGGCTATTTTAGCAGCACATTGTCTATTCTGACTTTTTTTTTTTTAATTCAATAACTATTGTTTGATGTGGAGTGTTTATTAAAACTTGCTAAAAATGATTTCATCACGGAACACCGAGCTCTGTGTTTCAGGAAAATATCCTCCATTTGCTGAAACATTACTGTGACACTTCTCAGAATCCCACAGTCACTGCACTAAAATAAATATATGAAAGGAGTGTGGTGATAGTTTAGGCACAGCAGGCAATTGGGCACCACACAGCTGCTCGCTTACTGCTCCCCGCGTCTGGGGAGCATTGGGACGAAAAGGTAAAACCTTGTGAGTTGAGATAAGGAAAGGTTGCTGCTACAACAACACAAAAAGAGAAGAAACAAGATTAATAACAATAATATTAATGAAATAACATATACAATGAGTGATATACAACACAGTGCTCACTGCCCAAATCTCCTAGCCCTGCAGAACCCACTCCTCACTCAAACCCTTCTCTTTTTCCTGGGCTAGCCCTTCCTTATATAGCGGGCATGATGCCACTGTGGTATCAAATATCTCATTGACTGGCCCTCTCAGCTTCTTGTGAAAATTAACCCTATCCTAGGGTTAATAGGGACAGATTTATTTTTTTTTTTTTCATTTTTTCTTTAGTTAACTAACTAAATATATAGTTTTAACACAAAGTGCTACTGTATGCTAAATAACTCTTTGAATGTATCCCTTTATGAGAAAACTGCCCATTTTTCCTTCCCCAAGTTCAGCTTACTTTGCTCTGACACCTGTATGTAACCATATATCTGTTGGCTCAAAACCACTTTTGCTTCCATCTAACATCTCTGTATCCCACAGAGATGAAACAGGTAGTTAAGCAACCCATGTAGACCACATAACTTGTGGATCCCTATGGCTCAGCTTCCTTGCTTCTTCTAGTGTAAGAACAGCAATGCAGAGAAATTTATATGAAAGTAGTACAGGTACTGGTAGAACTTTTCTCCAAACCAGTATTTTAGAAATACACAGAATAACTACTGCTTGGTCAGTATTAACAGAAGCAAACTTCCCTGTGTTTAGGCACCTGCTTCTGGACCAGAGTGTTCAAATATTTTTTAAGATTTTTAATACTATTTTTCTTCCAAGTTAAGGTCAAGGTAATTGCCATCTGTAAATGTTTACTTCCAAGACCATCAGTAGGTAATGGGTGGAGGATTTTTGAAAGAAGAGTTGATTTATCCTCTTCTAAAATGATACAGAAAATCATTATACAGTATTTTTAATGTGTTAGTATGGTATAGTAAGACTAGTATAGTAATAAAGCTAGTAAGGTATCATAAGACTAGTGCTTTTATGGAGACACTAGATCTTCTGGAAAAGTGCATTTTCCCTACATTTATTTTCTATTACAACTACTTTCTGAAACAAAAGAGTGACCATTTTAAATATCTTGTTTGATTAATCTCTGCACAGAAGAGCATCATAATATATTTAGAATATATGAGAATTCACACTAGCTGTATTTTATATGCTTCCACCCTTTCTTGTTCTAAGTTACTCTGATTTTATAATCATATCCTTAGTTTACTGGGGTTTGTGTTGACAACTTCATACTGGAATGTCCACACATGTGACAGATCACCTTTTAAAAAGTAAGATTTTTAAATTGAGATTCTACTTTTTTTCTTTCTTTTTTTTTTTAAGATAGACTGAGGATTTCTTATTTTTATTAATAGTTGGGTTTGTTGAGTTTTTTAAAATATGTATATAGCAGTACCGAACAAAGACAATCGTTTCTGTAATGATGGAGAATTTACCATGAGTGTCATCGTTACTCTCGCTTCTCCAGACTAGTTCATATCTGACCTGGCACTTGGTGTGTTGCACAGCTTTGGCCCAAATTCAACAAAAATGACCTCTCTGGAAGTAAGGCTGGACACATGCATAGTAAGTCCATGGCACGTTTGAAGCCAGGTCAGGCTTGTGGGGTGAGAGCAAAAGCAGTAGCATGCCCCATGCCTCCTCAGTAATGCATTCACAAGGAGACTCCATGTAGTGACACTGGAAGAGCTTTGAAACACATTCCTAGCAAACAACAACCCAACTGCAAGAGAATAATTAGAGCAATTCTGTGACATGAATTTTGTTGTAGAGGAAAGCCCAGGCCCAACAGTATTTAAGATTTTATTAATTCAGTTTGCCTAATGAGGTGCAGCAGAGGTGACAGCATCCCTAGTGCCAAGTGTGTGTTTAATTTGGATGAGTTATGCGTTGCCAGAAACAACGGTAATTTCCTTTTGACAAGCTTTACTACTTATAGATCACGCTAGTAGCACCACAGCTTTAATGTAAAAGGATGAGCCAATAAAGCAGAGCTACTTGATCCATCTCCCAGCTCTCATTTTGTTGATGCTCACACAGTGAGCTACAGATAGCCCCTTAGCTTTGGTCCTGTGGCAGATGACACCTGTTTTATGGCTTTATTTTCCACGTAGGTGATTCCGCAGCCTTCTCTGCAACACTCTAACAGGGCACAGCTGGGCAGGGTGAGCAATGTCCTGTGGAACAGGGGAATGCTCGGGCTGCCCAGAGCCAGTGAGCTCAGAGGTCTGCAATATTCAGCATTTGAGAAAGCTTTTCTGGGGAGACCCTGGCAGAGGGGCCTGAGTGGAGGAGCCTATGCTCTTGGGAGAAAACAGGATTGTGGGAGGGGCCAAGGTACAGGTCCTAGACAGCATCAATAGTAACATGCAGCTCAGAGACTGTAAATGCACAGCTTATAATCATGACCTCAGTGATGGAGTATGCCTTTTTGGTTGGAATCATGCTTTGAAGACGTAGAAAAAAATGCCTTAAAACTTGGGAAACATGCCCATCAGGGACTTTGAAAATGAACTTTAAGATTGCATCTCCTCTTGCCAAAAGTATATAATTCATAAATGTTAGGAGCTAAAGCACTCAACAACCTGAAATACCTTTTTCTACCAAATGCCAATTGCATGTAAAACAAGCATTAAGTGGTTGCAGCTGCCTTGCTGTAACTGTGTTGCCATGCCATGGATGCCTTGTAGAAGTTGTACAAGTTGAATTTCACATAATATGACCATTTTTGCAAGTAAAATCTTGTTGCTCAAAAGAGAAAGAAACAACAAAAGGAACTGTTCTGTTTAGCAAAGGCTTGTGTAAATATTGTCACAATGTTCCCCTGACATCACTTCAGGATAAAGTAATAACCATACCATTGTGTATTTTTATAAGAACAATGAAATTCTGAAGTCATAAACCTTGGAGAGGCAGCAACCCTTTATATTTTTGTTGAGAAATGGGAAAGAGACTTTTTTCTCACTTTATGTGGTTATGTGATATAGCTAAGGATTGGAGTTCAATGTAGGTTCTAAACCAAAAATTGAGGGTTTTTTTTCAGATGTGTGTGCGTATGGTAGCCAGACCCCACCTTGCATTCCCAATATCTCTTCTTGATTGGAAAAAACAGGAGTGATGTATTGCAGTAGAAGCACTGTCACTAGCAATTTTTATGACAATTATCTGTCAGTTTTCATCACCACAAAGTAAAGAGGCGGACTAAGCACTGAAGGAACTGCATAGAGCTAGAACATGTTTTAAGGAAGTAACATTCTTAAGTACTGTTTTAAGAACTTAGTGCTCTTATTCCCTGAAGAGTGACCATCTCATGATGATCTTCCTCTTGGGGGAGGATTATAAAATTACTGTTACTAGGTGAAGATGTTAAAGGATGTTACTTATTTTGAAGATGGAGCTACAATGCTTATCACCTGTATAACGTGTTTCTTCTTTGTTTATTTGTCTATATCATCTATATCTGTAAAGGAAAATCTATATGTATACCCAATCTATATATAGCAAAATATATATATTACTTTACATTGTTGCTTTATATATTACTCTCATATATATTCTTATATATAAAGTAACCTACCAAAATTATTTGACAGTTGTAACAGTATTTAGTTATCCTTGTTGAATCACATCATTTAAACCTCAAATCCTTTTGTCTGTGCTTAATAATACAATCACTAAACATAATTTAATCTTTGGAAGATACAAATTCTATCTTGGCAAACTATGAGGGTTATGAATATAGGGCTAAGGTACGTAGCATTAAAAAAAAACCACATGAAGAATCTGTTGAACTTCTGATATGAAAAAATCTGCAGCTCATCAAAAATGATTATTACAGAAGAAAAGGGGAATTTAGGCATCTGCACTAATATTAAAAATAATAATAATAATGGTTCATTCATGGAGTTGAAATCATGCAAACACCTGTTCTCATAAATACAGTAGATGCAAGAAGAGCTGATAAAATTAACATATCAATGATTTAGTCTTGTGGAGAAAAGTATTAACTGAAACTTTTTTGGCTTTGATAGTTTTTATTTTCATGTCTAGCTAGCGGAAGATCCATTGAAACAAAATTGTACCATTTGCTGGATGTTTTCCATGGTTTCATCAAGATGTTTTGCTTTTAAATTCAAAGCATTTAAATTTAAATTCAATTTCTCAATGCATAACAACTCTAAATTAAAAGAAACATTTTGGTCAGAGAAAAAGTAGTATGAGAAATCTTATTTTCATGGAACTGACAAAAAAGAAGTCCAAACCAAAAAACCAAAACACCACCATATTTTTTGCCAAGTAGCTAATGGTCCTGCTAGATACTGAGAATATTATTTACAGAACACGAAAGCAGAAACCAGAAACTAATTCCACACTCTTCTGGCTTTGGCAGCTGTAAATCTTCATTTATTATTTTACATAGCGATTTCAGTAAAAACTATTTATACATTCAGAGCTGACGTAATTCCTTCAGGTTCCTACAAAGTAATATGTGACAAGACTTTCAATATTATGTAGACCAAATGCGTATTTTCTATATCCACAGAAGTAATTAATCTGGTATGCCCTTAAACTGCATTTTAAGAAGAGTTTTCCAGAAATTGTGTATAACTGTAACACATGCTGTTACAGTTGACATAGGTCATCAGACAAATTAAGGATATTCCTTCAAGAAGCCCCTGAGATGTTGTAGTTGGAAGAATTTGCTCCAGAAATAATATTCTAATACTGTCTCTAAGCATAGGCTGTTTGTACTGACAAAACATAGCTTTTCTTTACTTCACTTCAGCAATTCTTATGAAACATTGAAAAGGTTTATCAACATATTTTACTCTCATGAAAATTGATTTTTAAAATTTCCTTTTATTAGACTGTCATATTTAATAGCAACCTACTGTTTTCCTGTTGCTACATATCTTTAGCTCAATAGTGGTCTTTGCATGATTTACCTTTAAGAAATATAGATCTTAAGGAAAGATATTAAAGATCATGCACCCTCAAATATCAACTACACGATAGCTTAGTTTCTTTAAAAGTAGATTTTAGAAACTATCATTTAAGGTGAATGTGCTGGCAGATGAATATATTGTTAATCCAGATATCACACCAATAATAGTGATGGATCAGTGAAGATCATTTCAGAAAAATATATCTTTAGTTCTTAATGCCTGTTTGTTTGCTTGTGTTTCTGTCTTTTATTCCTCTTCAGTATGGTGTCCTAAAGCGTGAGCTCTTCAATGCAGAAAATTTCATTCACATTTTTGCATTCCCTATGGTATTCACTAATAATAGGTAATGTTGT
>WEIS01078770.1:0-10045 GCA_013389965.1 Todus mexicanus | reverse complement strand
AAAAAAAAAGAAACAAAATAGGAGGAAGCCAGTACATACTGCACTACCAAAAGGAAAGTACCGTGAGTTAAGAAATGTAATTTTGTTACCAAAAATTATATTTCAAAGTTTGAAATGTACGGAAACAAAGCCCTGGATATGAGTGGTGATAACAAGGGGTTGTCAGATGATAATACTTTGAATCGTTGTATTTATAAATAATTCGCTTTTCCTTTACGAAGTGGGGTTATTAATTTTTGTTGTTGTTGCATGTTACCACTGGTATATTCCAGAATCGCTCAGCAGCTGAAGCGTCGGCTATTTATTTATGATTTCCGTGAAGCTGTCTGGAGCCAAGTGCATATGTCAATATACATGTTGATTGGATTAGCACAGGGTGTAATGGATTTAGGAGAAAAGCAAGGGGGGGTTGTGTTATTCTAAAGCGTATCAAAATTGGTTACAGTAAAAGAAAAGGGAGTAGTAAGTCAGGAAATTTCAGGGCGCGCTGAAATTAGAGTGTGCTAACAATATCAGGGCTGACCGCCTTCAGGAAGCGGCTGTGAAAAGCCGTGTGCTTTGCAGCTTTCTGCAATAATAATAATAATAACAATGTCTGAAACCCCCAAGCCACGAGCACCCTGGAGGGGATGTAATTGCTACCTTCTGTGGTCCCTGAGGTTCTGAGATCGGTTGAGCAGCCACGTGTGCACCGCAGCCCATCACCGGGGACTCCAAATTACATTAGAGACTCGGATCTGTGCAGCACTTTGAGTGACTCCACACCCAAACCCCCGGAAGACTATTTGAGTGTAAAGGCATTCCAGATGGGAATTTAAATGCTAAATTTCATGTCATGTTATTTAGCAGGTTAGTTTATCCCTCACTTGTTTGCCATCTGTCATTATGTCAGGGAAAAAACCATGCTTGTAGCTCCTCAGCCTACGAGCTCAGAAGAGATTGCTACCTCAAACCAAAGATGCGATTTCGGAATAATTACAAATTATGTCGACACAATTAGGGAAAATTTTGCTTTGCAGTTGTTTTAGTTGGTAAAGTCACAACCGCTACTCCAGCCTTGATCATTTCTCGTGTTGTTAGGGTGTTTTTGTTTGTTTCTGCACACACAACTGATTAGATGTGAGAGTGGGTACATCTGTCTGGCAAATCTGCGTTATGAGCAGATCATAACCAGTAGGCACAAAAATAGGACTGGGACTACAATATATTCACTCCACTGGAAAAGTGTGTTTTCGACCACATTTATGGTTTAATTTCTGTCGCTACCAATTTGGGAGTGACATTCTGCACTGAAAACCTTAGCATATTTGGAAAAAAAAAAAAAAGGGCAGCTATTTATCTGCCAAAGAATAATGAGCTGCTCTTTGCTCAGCTGAATTTTATTAGGGAAGGAAAATGTGGTGACTTTTCCAAACAGAAAAAAATAAAATAAAATTAAAAAATGGCAAAAGCCCAAAACCCAATATAAAAGAAATGCAATGAAACGTAATATTTAGAAGTATTCCTCTAAGGAAAATGAAATATGGTAAACCTCAGAAGTTATTGGCCATTTTGAAAATTTAGTTCAATGGGATAAGCATTCTTTTACTGTTTTCCTGTGAAATAGGAATGGAAGGGCATAGTCCATAGTCTCATAGACATTGAGCTCAGTATGTCTTTTTACATCTTTCATTCCACCGCTCAAATGTGAGAATCCTGCTGCATTGAATTAAGTTCTTGTCGTTGGTCGGCAAATTCGATGGAATTTATAGGACCGGAGGGACTATTATGATAATCTCATGTGCGATTTTAGAATTTNAGGGCAGGGATTGTCCCTCTGTACTGGGCACTGGGGAGGCTGCCAGTTGAATCCTGGGTTCAGTTTGGGACCCTTTACTCCAAAGAGGACATTGCGGGGCTGGAGCTTGTCTAGAGAAGGGCAGTGAAGCTGGGGAAGGGTCGAGAGCACAAGTCCGGGGACGAGCAGCTGAGGGACTTGGGCTTGTTGAGCCTGGAGACAAGGAGGCTCAGGGGAGACCTTCTGGCTCTGCACAACTCACTCACAGGAGGTTGGAGCCAGTGGGGGTCGGGCTCTGCTCCCAAGGAACAAGCGCCAGGACAAGAGGAACCAGTCTCAAATTGCACCAGGGAAGGTTTAGGTTAGACATGAGGAGAAATTTCTTGCCCACTGTCAAGGGTTGCCCAGGCCTAGCCCAGGCTGCCCAGGGCAGGGGTGGAGTCCCCCTGATCCCTGGAGGGGTTTCCAAGCCATGGAGATGTGGTGCTGAGGGACACGGGGCAGTGGTGACCTCACAGTGCTGGGGGAGTGGTTGAACTCGATGATCTTAAGGGTCTTTTCCAACATAACTGTTTCTATGACTCTAATTGCCAGAACATATTGCAGGTGGCAAAAACGAATTCAAAAGTGCTCACAAAATGCAGCTGTGGGGAAAAAAGAAAAAGACAGAAAAAGAAAGAAACAGATTTCATTAGTTGTACTTGTGGGGGAACATATGTAGTAGTTTATCCTTTGAAGAGATCTGTATCTTCAGGGCTACGTGCTGGATGCAAGAGCTACGTGCTGGGTGCTTTGCTCTGAGATATCTTTGATCTTTGCTCTCGCCTGCCTTGGCTTACTCCGACTGACTGTCTCCAGTTCCAATCTGGGAGAATTATATTATCTAACTTCTTCATTTCTGACCTGTATTCAGCGTAGATGTAATTTACACTGGGCTGTAAAACCCGTGTGTATTCACCAGTCCCATGAAGCTTCCACTGCTAAAATTGAGGGAAGCCAACTGCTGGATTTATTATTAAAATCTAACATGATCTGCAAGGCATGAACATGTCATGCATCAGTCTGTGTCAAGGGTACAGAGACTTCTAGTTTCCAGAGGGATTAATGGGTAAGACTAATTCAATCCCTTCATACTAATGGCCAAATCCTTCTCTGTATCATACTGTTTCAGGGAAGAGAAGAACATAACCCCAAGAATCACAATTTCCTATCTTCTCATTTTACAGAATTCCTTTACTCACTTTCCTCTTCTTTGAATCATCTATTTTGACACTCTGAGGGTTCAAAAAGAAATGAAGAGTCCCATTTCATGCATGAAAAGTCATCTTTTTCTGGACTTTGGGATCTCTGATCAGCAGATCTCTGGAACTCTCTGGTGCAGGGACACAGTAATCCCTGAACTGCATCTTTCCTTGTCTTGGCAGCCCCTGGCTGTTGTCATTTCCCTCATGGTTTGGCAGCCAGTGCAGGTTAATGTAGAGATAACCCTGTGGAGAATGTACCACATAGAAGGGTCTTGTGCTTGGTGAGAGACAGACAAATAGTTTCTTCTCCTGGCTTCCCAGCTGTGCCCAGAAAACAGCTTCTCCCTCATAAAGATCCTTAAACTTCTACAAGTCCAACTCCTCCTGAGCAAATGTCTTTCCAGGATCCTGGTCTTTAGATTAGCAAAGATTTAACTCATCTAGCCTGTGCAAATCCATAGGTTGCCGACTCCTTAAGCTTAATTTTTATGCTACTTAAACAATCCTAAGACATAGATCTGAAATGGAGAGGTTATTTTAAAACAGTAAGGGAAAGTTCTTAATGTTTTAAATTATTTAAAAGTAATGAAAAATATACGGAAAGATTGATAGTACATGTGCTGGAGAACTCATGTAAGGATATGTTGATTCTGTCATTCCTGTCAAAGCAGAACTCAAATGTGACCTGATGTCCCTAAGAAAGGAGAACTGGCTGCAAGACTAAGAATCTGAACAAGAATGAAGAGACGGGGACTCTGCTGTACACTTAGCCATGTCTTTTTCATTTGTCAGTGCCTCAGTTTCCCTATCTGTACAACACAGGGCAACAAAATTTAGTGAAGGAATTAGCCTAAGGAATGGGATGGGACTGTTCCAAAATAGGCAAAATAGAAATCTCTTCCTTGGGGTTTTCGTCTCTTAAGTCCTATACATTACGGTAATGCCCAAATTAAAGTCTTGAAGAGACAGAAACTAGTTGATAACAGTAAGGCATTGTCAGTCTGTTATGCAAATGGAAAAATAAACGAAAGGACCGTAGGACTGGGTAGAACATGAAGTGATTGGGGTTTCATGAGACTAAGCTAATGCACAGAGGGACACAGAATTAGGGTGTTGTACTATTGTGTAAACAAAAACGCAAGGAGGGGGGTCTAAAGTTGTAATGGAAACAGCGCTTCAGGGCCAAGGACTGCTGTGCCTCCAGATGTCAGTAGTTTGTTAAACACAGTACAAACCAATGGAAAATGCAAAAAATGCAAGTGGAACAAAAGGTTAGGCTGTCTCTCTCCATGCCTCAGTGCAAAGAATGAGAAGCAAAACAAAGTCACTTAGCAGCTGGGGTTTCTCAAACCTTGCCGGCACTCTGCGATCTCCTCCGTTGCCAAAGCAGTTGTATCGCTACACAAGCAGCACCCCACCATTAAGCAAATAGGGTCTCTGTCATCCCACCACTCCATAAACAGTCCCCTACCATGGCCAAGTCATCCTTTTCTTGCTGTGGAGCATCTCGCTGTTTCAAACACAGCATCCCACTCCTGCGTTACAGCTCCGTTACACAACAGCCTGTCAGCAAACGCTCGCATTAAGGGGCAAGTTTAAGAAAGCATTACCAAGCTCAACCAACCCGCCTGGTAGGTGTGTGCTTTTATTAAAGCTTCTCCAACTTTCATCTTCATACTTCCCATCGTGGGTGAGACTGACTTTGTATAACATCACTGATAGGGGAGCAATGTTATGGATGAACTTGGGTTGCTACATTCAAAGGTCTTACTTACCTGGTGCTTGAGGAGAACACAGGCTTCGTGGCCTAACTGTCCACTTTGCTTTTCCTAGTACTCATCTGGGGCCACTGGGATCACCCAGAGTAAAAACATTCTTTCTGGGAAAATCAGGGTTAGCTCATCTCCACGCTGCTGGGCTCAGCTCTTTTAACAGAGTTGCTGCAGTTATCTATATCCTGGGCTGTTAGCATGGGTCTAGTTTCCAGTGAAGATACGTCAAAGATAGCCTTAGAGCTTCTCCCACAAAGAAATCAGGTGAAAGGAGCAGGACTTAGATTCTCTGCTCTGTAGGACAGTGAGATTTCAAAACTTCAGCTCTGTTTCTACGTGGAACAAAATCTTCAAATTTTGAGAATTATATTCTGCATTTGGCTTTTAAAAATGCCCTTTCACTTTTAATTCTACTAGAAAATAGTAAAGATTGAAAGCAGCAAGTTACTGCAAATTGTACAATCAAAATCCAGGTGAGCATTGGAGGAAACGCCAATAAATTTTATTATACCAGCTGCTGTTATTAGTAAACAAGTCAGGTTTTGGGGCATGCAGCTCCTGCTCCAGGTCTGAACCAGAAACAGTCTATGACTCCTTTCCAGCTGCATCATCTGGTCTAATAAAAGATATTAAGTCTCCCAGCATGCCTTGCCTTATTCATATGTTTAGGCCTCTTCTGTTACAATAAATAGTAATAAAAGGATATTTCTGTAAGAAAATGACATTTCAGCAGAGTTAGTACTTCTTTCATTGAAACATCATCCAAGGAAATTGGGCTGGTTTTGTCGAATGATCTTTTTCAGCAGGCATGGACTTTCATATTCTAACAATTCAATTTAGCAAAAATGATCAGTGTTCCAAATAATATGTAAACACTGGTAAAATGCGATGATAGCTTCCATCAGGGAAAAGCTTAAACAAGCTGGATATGAATCAGAAAGAAGAATAAAAGCAGATACAGCAGAGGCATTGCACAGAGCCTATGATCCTCTGGCAGCCACAGTCCCAGGACGTGGCTGAGACAAATGGTATTATAAGAGTCAACTGGCAATTTTTAATTTGTCAACAACTGAATCATCTATGGCCAAATTAAGAGTCACGTATCTTTGGGTGCAATCGAGTCACCAGCTGTGATCAGACAATGACTGTGCTGCAATATAACACAAGGAGCTCTCAGTTTTCCTTAGAAGTATCCTGTGAGTGACTGGGTACTTCTGGCACGAGGCTATTTTATTGGAAGACACTGCTAAATACTACGTGCAAACAGACACTGGCTTTCCTCAGCTGTCATTTGTATGCTCCTAAGGATGAAGGGCATCCTTTTTGGACAGTTCTTCTAGTATTTAAGGTTTTTTGGCTAAATGTTTAATGAAAAAAAGTACATAGGGCACTTCCCAGTTTCTGCTGCGACTCTCTCTGTAAGAAGTTCTATGTTCATTTTTCCTGGGCTTCTGCACAGATAAGGTGGGGGATCTCTGTTAAGATCTGTTCGCTCTTCCTGGCTTTGTTTTTTGCTTCTGCACTAGCAGCAGTGCCCTCTCACACACAGACACCTAACCCTTCTGCGCTGCTGCTCCCCACCTGAGCCAGAGACGAGCCTCTTGGGTGCAACTGGGTCTCCTCCATGAACTGATGTAGGACTGGATCAAAGCTAAGCATTCTGTTGAATTTTAATACCGCCTATAAGCAAATGCTGAGGAGCTGCTCTGCTTAACCATCCTGGTAGCTAGAGCCTATTGAAAGAGGCAGGCCCGCCCAGTAGCAGCAAAAGAGACTCCCAGCTAAGAGCAGATACCTGTTGCACAGAATAAATCACTGTATCTCTTCCTATATTATCCTCGTCTCTCCAAATCGGCTGCTCTGGATGAGCAGGCGGAGCTATAATCCAACCACCTTCCTGCTATTATCCCACTGAACTCTCTGGAATAAGTTGAGGTGGAAGGAGAGCTAGAGCTGATAGCAGCCCTGTTACTCACCCAGGCAGATGGACAGAGATTGGGTGAAAATACTAAATGCAGAGCAGCCTGGACTGCTGAAGGAAGGGGCCTCGTAGCCAAGGCTATGCTCTCTCTGAAGGTTTCGGTGGTAAGTTTTGGTCTATTCCCTCTGTGGACTCTCAGTTAGGGTGCTTTCCACATTCTGAAGAAATATCAAAGACAAAATCAACAGTTCAATAACTCTCGTTCAGTCACCTCCTCCTGCTCGCTCCATAGAGAATCAAATAATTCTAATATTAACCTCATGTAGGCAGCAAGTTATTCATTACCTGTGAATGCTGACAGGCTTGCAGGATTATATCTTTTTTTTTCATATAAAAATATGAGTGTACACTTTCCTGAAGAACCACTGGAAAACAGTGACAACAGGAGGTTAGCTTTGGAAAGGAATATGAGCTGTGAAAAGGGTTACTGGTTCTGTTGAAAAAGCACTGCCAATCTACTACAAGATAACTTGGTTTCCTCTCAGGTAAATGCCAGCAGAAAATTAAGAGTAGATATTTTTCACCTGATAGTAGATACTAAAATCACCTCTATGTCTCAAAACATTTCGTAGTAAAACTGTGTCTTCTCTGAGTGTTCTTGGCTGCTTTGATGTTGGAAAACCGTGGGGGAAGGGTGAGAAAGCTTGTCTACCTGCTGAAGAAAACACTGTTATTTGGGTTAGAAGGACAGACTCAGAAACAACCTTTCTGAGGGAAAATTAGGTTCATTTCTCAGCAAAATTATGCCACATTTCTGCCTCCATTTCCACCCGCAGAAGACCTTGGTTCCCCTTTTGTGGACTGTAGGTAATCATATGAAGTGATTCACAAGAAAAATCTTGAAGTAGGTTTCTCTGCTCTTTCTGGCAAACATCCATCTGTGTGTCTGATATGTCATGAGGAACTCCACCTGCTTTTCCTTTTGGAGTGCAGAGCTTAAATTGTTTTAGCTCCAGATTTGCTCCTAATTGTATCAGTTGCCCATGAGCTTGGAGATGGGTTCACCATGGAAGTTTTCTCAGTGACTTCGCACCAGCTATCTGTTTAATGGTACCATGGGATTTCTGTTTAATGTTCAACCAGAGGATTTCTAATAGGATTTCTAATATCTCATTCCCTACAGCTTTGAACTGCATCTCCATTCCTAGTAATGTACAGACAACCAATCCTCTCATTGAAAGTCTTATTTGAAAGGGCTCCAGACAGTACCTAGAATGAACGGTACCCTGTCAGCAGTAATAACAACTTGAGAGAAATTATTCACTAAACTTTTATTTCTTCTAAATATTAAAAATGATGGTGAGGAACATCCAGTCAGAGGAGGTGGGATTTTGACTAGTTCTGTATTATCCTACTTGCTGTTACTTGTTCTGTGTCTTAGAGCTTGGCCTAAGCCCCGTATAGATTCACACTCCGTGCCCGTGACGAGTCCTGAGGCCTTGCTGCTGTGGACAAAATCCACGTTCTGCTTGCATGGATCTCTTGAGGCTGGAGGGAAACAAAGTCATTTAGAGCGAAGGCTCAAAACCAGTGTGCTTAGGGAATATCCTTTGGAAAGCAAAATGTTCCCAAACTTACCTTGCATAGATATTCTCCTTTTTCAAAAGGGTTCAGCCCACAGGATTGAGGAGTAGCTTACTATTTAAGTTTTAAATGGTATTTTGTAATGGATTTGAAATGACAGGCTGACTATTGTACATTCAAAGAGGTGGGTGAAGTGCTGATAACTTTCTTATCTGTGTGATCTACTCTAGCAAAAACCTCCAAGAGAAAGCTACACAATCTGCTTTAAACAATCCCATTAATTTGAATAGGAGATGGCTATCTGGCCTTCTAAGGTAGCTTCAAAAAGTTCCAGTTTTGATGTTGGCCTTTATAATTTATTTTAGCATAGAATTATTTCATGTATTTCACTAAATCTAAATCAGAACTCTTCACTAATTCTGCAAGATGCCACCCTTAGAAACTGCATTTCTCTGGCCTGTTTGTGTTATCTTAATCGCGTTGCTCTACATCTTTGCAGGAGGTGATACCAGGGACTGATCTCTCCAGTGGAGCCGCGCACTGCTGAAGCACCTGAAGAAGAAGCATCGCTTGCAACACTCAGTGAAATCGGAAGAATACCTTTCTCCGGAGGAGGTAAGTGCTTCCATGCCCTCAGGCACTTCTCCTTTGCTTCAGGAATCTTGTCAAAGTGCCAGGGTCAGAACAGCTTCCAAGGCATCTTTACAAGAGCGATACACAGTGTACCACAAATACCGACATGATCTTTCCATTATTAGAACACCTTGGGTTGCACAGCTTTGGATCGCTGTTGTCTCCAGTGACAGCGCCTGTCAGGACTCTGTAATTGCTCTTTATTATTATGTCTTGTGATTTTGCATCTCCTCCTCCACATGGTATTTTCCTACTACAGCAACACGGAGTGTTTCTGTGTTCCTGTGCTTTTGCTTACAACCCTCCTAAACATTTCTCACTTGTTTTTCACTGTCACTGTTCTTGCAGTCTGCTGTTCCAGCTGCTTTATCTCATTTAAGACATTTCTTACCTGGCAGCTTATTTATATCATGCCTCCAAGTGCCAAGACACTCGGAGAGAAATTCACAAACTTCCAACATCCAGTAAAAACAGTAGCAACCTTTACACTGTTGTATTTTGACACTACCACCTTCTCACGTTTGTTTTTCCATCACACGTGCACGTAGGAGTGCATTTGTGGGCGCAGCTGCTGAGGTCAGAGGAGGGGAAGTAGGAATTTTTGTAACAACTAAACGTCTCTAGTTCCAAATCCCTTAACTAATGGCAGTTAATCTGTATGATGGCAAAATGAAGGAAGATAAAGCGGAGTATCAACATTGCAACTGCACTGCTTAGTGGGAATGGAAGCCTCAGGACAGTGTAGATTCATCACCTGACTTAGTGGTGACTGCCATTCCTCATCACAGACAGGGAGGACTTCCAAGCTTCTCAGCAATTTTCCGTGTGTTCAGCAGCCTTAGCTAAAAGCAGGTAATTTCTTTCATCAAGTAGTTTCTTTAATGAAACCTTAGCTTTCAGTCATCAAAAATAACTCCTTAATCTCGGGTGAACTCCCGGTATTTTCTAATATATATATATGTATGAAAATAAATTAAAATAGTACTTCACTTTTCCTATCAGAAATCCTCTTTGACACTTGAAACAGTCTAGTACACAAGAAAAAGTCTAAAGCATGAGTACAAATATCAACGGCCTACCAGTAACTGCTGATAACTGCAAAGGTTTGCAGGGC
>WEIS01078769.1:0-46549 GCA_013389965.1 Todus mexicanus | reverse complement strand
GTAAGCATTAGAATTTTTGCTAAATTTCTGCCAAAGTCTGTGAGTACAAGAACATTTCAATATCAGGACTTTTCTTTATCTGATGATGACACTTTTTTAAACGGAGTGGGGTTGGAGCAAGGAATACAAAGTCGTGCTTGAGTAACTTTAATCATTAATAACTTGCTCATTTATAATTGGCTAAGAAGCCTCCCAGGTTTCAGTTGTTAGTTCAATGGATTAACAACACAAGGACACTGACCTGTCGTGTCTTTGCAGGGGGAGCTTGACGAGTGCAGATGCAGGAGCAATGAGCTCATTATGCATTCAGGGCAGGGGAGGATCAATCCTACTTCTGAGAGGGAAGACAGAGGGCAGAAAATGTGGTAGAATTAATGGAAAAGCTTTCGGGGTTCTTTCTTTGTGCTATGACTTTCTGAAAGTCTAAAACGTAAAAAAAATATGGCTCTGTGTTAGGTCTGAAAGCAGGAGTAGGTGTAAAACCAGTTAGTACCATTTCAAGGGAAAAACATGACCCCAAGAATTTTGGCTTGTCAAGAATGTCAGGCAGAAAAGAGGGCACAACCCAACAAGCAATAGACTTAAATGATATTGGATTTGGGGAAGGAAAAGATCACTGAAGGTGTTCTCCAAGAAAAGAGATGCTTTGCTGAGTAAATTATGTACTTCCATTGCTGTTTTCCACAAGCAATAAAAGGAATCTGGTTTTTACCACCTTCTTGCTGCAGTTTAAATAAGTGACAGATTGTGGCAAGATGTTTGCTGTGGGGCACCAACACAGCTCTTGTGGATCCACACACTCCTCTGGACAATGAGCTAAAGTTGAGCAAATAGATTGCACTAATCCTGGCATTACACTGGAGGGCTCAAAGAAGTCAGGCTGGTTACTGACTTCCATCAGCCAGAGATTAATGACTCTACCCAGAAATTAACGACTCTACCAAAATTCAAGCTAGAGAAAGTTTGACCAAAGCTCTGCAACTCTAACCCAGTTAGATTGCTGTCAATTTTTACTATCCCTGTTGGCAAGACCAGACTCCTTAAGCTAGAGCCAGCTGATGGATCAGTTCTTCAATTGGAAAATGCAGCTGTATTAAATTTTGAGAGTACAGTTTGACTGCATTTTTCAAAGGGAAAAAGTCCACCTGGCTTGTTCTGACGGTGTCAAAAAGCTTTTTTTAATTTATGTTCCAGAGATAGTGAGCATTGTAGGAAATGCCTTTTTTTCTAACACATGACACTATGACAATTAAAAGATTTCGTTGGTTCGACTCAAACTATCTGCACTTTTACTGAATGGGAAGTTTCACCACGCTGGCTCTAAGTTTTTGCTTAGAAGTGAGAACAATGCCAAGAAAGTCACCATTACTTAAAGAATAACAACAAAAGCACTGTTTTCAGTCCAGCTCTACCACTGACAATGGCTGTAGAGAAACTGGGGAGAAAATGGTAAATATTTTTTGAAAAAATAGGAAACATTCTCAAAGCAACAATATTTATGACATATTTCTATTAGTATGGTAGCTCATTCTGCTCTGTCAGGTGTTAGGTTGATAATTTACTGGAAATTGCTGCCTAGTAATGAATAAATTTTCTTTTCCAGCATATACAGATGTTTTCATTCCTATTGCCTATTTTGAGGTTTATACCTTTACCTGCTCTCGTATCTGAGCAACGCCCACACAGATCAAGCCTCGATGTGAATTCCCTACAGGAATTCAATTTTGGTACTTTGTTCACCAGGGTCCCAGATGTAAAGAGTATAGTGGTGTTCTGCCCTGGCTTTGACATTCAAAAGCTGCATGGCTGAGTCTAACCTCATCAGACTAAGCATCAGTGTCATTAGAGATGAACAGGACAGACTTAAAGGGTCTACTAGAGGTAGACATTTACCACAGACTTACAAATGTTCAGTAAGATTAAGGTAAGTAAATACCAATCTGTGATAAAAACAACCTCTGAAATGCACAGTTTTCTTGAGGAAAGTACAAACAGCTTTAGTTTTAAGCAAATCTAGAACTGTTTTCAGGGCAATGTTTGGCCGAACCATCTCAAACGATGTCACTGAATATCACTCTGCAGATAGGTTTTACCTGGGTGCACAGCAAAGTTCCTGCTCTAAGGAAAGAAACTATGTGGAGTTACAAAACACTGGCATTTTATGCAACAGAGAACTGACATAATGCCATCACATACGGGCTGTTACCATAAAGGACTGTGGATTTATTACTTGAGATGCAAAAATGCTATTTACTGGACTCGGTTTCCCTGTCTATAAACTAGACACCCAGATAGTTTCAAAGCTCCAGGTTCAGCACTTGTATTTTACTAGATACAACACCATTACAGAACTCTGCCCCTCTACTGAGTCAGAGAATTTCCCAAGAAATAATTACACAAGGACAGACAGCCTGCACACATCCACCACATACAGATTTCTTCTGTTTTCTATATTGCTGTAACTCATAATGTACCTTACACAACACTTGCTTTAGCTAGTTTAATGCAAAGACAGTTATGTATTTGTTCATGTAAGACCTACAGTTTAACAATGACTCAGTTTTCAATACTTATAAGAAAGATGGGGACATATTTTTTAATAGGGCTTGTAGCAATAGGACAAGGGGTAATGGTTTTAAACTAGAAGAGGGTAGATTCAGACTAGATATAAGAAAGAAATCTTCTACAATGAGGGTGATGAAACATTGGAACAGGTTACACACAGAGGTGGTAGGTGTCCCATCCCTGGAAACATTCAAGGTCAGGTTGGATGGAGCAACCTGATCTAGTTGAACATGTCCCTTCTCAGTGCAGGAGGTTTGGACTTGATGACCTTTAAGGTCTCTTCCAGAAGATATTTTCCTAACTTCAAAGACGTGCTGCAAGAGCATCTGTTTCATTGCAGGGCAGTGACACTGTGGCAATGAGTGTGTCCCACCAGTATGCAGTGCAGAGATGCTCAGGAAAATTAGAAACAGTATCTGAACAGCCTTTACAGACTTTCAGAACTGTTTGTACTGTTCAGATGCTGCTGATCAGGAGGTATCCTGTGTGAGTAGAAGAGTCCATAGCTAACAGGTCACGTTTCACGTAACAAATGGTTTCCAGCCTTCCTCCAGCCCTGTCAAAGCAAAAAGATATAGAGAGGATGAAATTACACGTGACTTTATTAAAGTTTGATTTAGGCTGAGGAAAATCACAATGAGCAGTAAGAAAGATTGATGTTGGAAAGCCCCCTGTAAGCTCCAGGGCTGGGATTTTGAGGAGCAGAGCAGCAGCTCACCACACTGCAGAGGCTCCAGGCAGCATCCACCTAACTGTGCTGCTTCAAGGGCTCTCCAGCTCCATTTGAATGATTTCCCTGTGCTGTTTAATCACAAGATCTTTCTGGTTCCTTGCATACTCCCACACTGGGGGTTCATCATCTGAGTCCTCTATTTCCCTGAATTCTCTGCTCTGAGTAGTCCCACACAGAATGCTTGCTAAACATACGCACTAGGGCTCTTTTTATACTCGAGCCAACAAGTGGCCTGTAAAAAAAGTCACACATGAATATGGCACACACAAAATCTAGTTATAGCTAGGAACTTGTGAAACAGGTGTAGTATGAAGAGAATGGAAAGAAACTTACTTTATAGTACATTAGCAGGGAGAAACACCAAGCAAAGAGTCCTCTGCAGCAGTGACATTTGGAGCCTAAATCAAGATGACATCCACAAAGAGACAACAGAGAGATCTTGCTGTTCCTGTGATTGCTGCAACTGCTATTAGGACTCCTGCCATTCAGCAAAGCAACTGCTGTTGTCTTTGGGAGCACCAATTCAAGATCCGCTTCAGTGGCTGTAATTTAATAGTAAAGGCATCAGAGGTTGAAACCGGGAACTTGGCAGGCATGCCTGAGAGAAGAGGGCTTTTTTGTGTGTGCGAATCACTAAACCTTCAAATTCCTGCTGCAGCTCTGCTTCCCTCAGTCATTTTTGTTCCAGAAAATGTACAGCCTCAGCATGTCAAAAATCAGAAGCACGGATAAACAGCCAGTGTTAAAATCACAGAGGTTTATATCGAGCTGCAAAGCCAATTTGAGAAAATTAGGGAGCCAAAGGAAGCCCTCCCTTCTGCCCTTTTCACAGATGTTCCTGTCCAGCCAGACCCTGGACTGCAGACTGTGCACTCACATGATTGATTACAGATTCAGGCAGCAAACTTCAGGCTTGGGCAGTTTGCTGAAACTCAGAGCCCTTACCCAGGGCTCATGGAGATGCTGTGCCTCTGCTGAGTCACATTCCCTCTGCCCACCACGAGCACGAGACATTATGGGTCAGTTCTACCAACAGAGCATTAGGCTGTGGAGAAATAGAGCAAAGCCTTTAGCAACTGTGAGTGACTTAGCCAGACGGCACATTACCCATGTCAACAGGAGCCAAGAGAGCCACGCAGGCTCCTAATGAGCCAGTACTGGTCTGTATGTTTTATAGATCACTACTAAATGCCACACGGCCAGCAGCAGCAATGTCTTCATCATCATCATCCTGTAATTCACACCTGAATTACCACATTGTTCATTGGGCATATTTTCATTTTATCCAGGCTACCACTTTGCTCACCTATTTTTTCGTTGGTTACCCAGCTTTGGGTGTAATTTTCATTTGCCTGTGGATTCTTTGCATGACCCACAAACGCATGGCAGCTTGGCTGGCCGCTGAGCCTGCAGCAAAGCCCACTGCAGTGAGCTCTACCTGGTCCCAGGGAACATCACCCTCTTACACTCATGTTCTTCCAGTTGTCATTTAAAGAAAAGCTCTGGCAAGCCAAGAAAGCAGTAGTGCCGCAGAGCCTTCCCAGGGCTCCTTTATCAGACTGACAGTCATGATGCAAATAACACATTTTCAAAAAGACAGCATATCCTGATGGTGTTTAGCTGGTGTTTAATATCTTAGGATGATGTGTTTTGCTGGGATGAGAAGTGAGATCCAGCTTTAGCTCTTAGGTCTGGTGTCTGTGATAGTTTTAAGCACTGTGCTGAATGCAGGGTGTAGGTGAGATAGGTCACGCTGTATAGTTTCACCATGAACGTAGGAGATGAAATTCTCCACTCCTGTGAACAACCATAAACAGAGCTGCTGCTGATGATGATTTTTGCTGTGATGGGGTTAAATCCTTGCAATAAAGATGCAGATATGGAGACGCTTGAGTGCCCATGTCCATGTAAGCCTTAAGTGTGTCACAGAGTACCTGCCACGGCAGCAGGAGCAAGACCAGGATAGTCTCCAGCAGTACTGGCTAGCACCTTGAGCAGAGCCCAGCTGAGGAAGGACGGGACTGATCTCTCCAGCCTGAATTGCCTTATTCCTCAAAAACAACCTGTATTAAAAAATATTTTTTGAAAACCTCACATTTTCTTAAGAACCCAGTCTTGTCTGAAAAAACCCTCAAGTTAGCTCTCTGACTGGTGCTACTATACATACAAACAGCACAAATGCGTCCCCTCTTTCTCCCAGTTCTCTTCCCATGCAATTCATGGAGAGGAGGCAGAGTTCTGCAGAATGAACCTGCTACTCCATTTATACAACCTTTAAAATAAAAAAAAAGTACCTTCTGGAAGGGCTCTGTAAGACAAGGGTGCCTATGGCTGGTGCTGTACCTTACTCTGCTGAGCTTTAGGGAAAGGAAAAGAAAACACAAGTGACTTTGAGCACCACTGCAACTGTAACTGCTATTCTATCTGAATTAAACATTTCATTGACTCTGTCACAGTGACTGTGACCTTTTCAACTGCAGTTTGGCTCCAAATGACTGATGTTCTTCACGTTACGCACACGAGGCACAACAGACTTGCTCTGTCAAAGAAGGAAAATAGCTCTGCGGCTATTTTGTCTCCCTGTTTTGCAGAGATATAACACTGAATGCAATAAAATGTAATGGTGTGGAAGAGATCATGCTGCTGCCACTTTCTAAGGGTCATGTCTATATGGCTGATGAGGAGCCCTGGCATTTCCAGCATTTACTGAATTAAAAAACAGTGATGGGCAGCAGCCACGGTGCCACCTGAAAATGTGCTGCCCAGGTCCCTTGTCTTCGGAGTCAGAGTGACTTCTGCAGATAACTCAGGTTACACTCCCAGGGCTGAACTTCCAGAATAAATGCATTCTGAGCTGGGTGAACTCTTGAAACCCTTGGTTTTCTTTGTTGCCTAGAGACTGTTACTTACAGGTGGATTGAAATGATTTTACGGGGAGAATGGCCCACTTGTCCCCCTGCTCTCAGCTGCGCACAGACCCCCATCAGAAGGGTGCACTGCCAGAGCTCAGAGGGAGCTTCAAGGTGCTTGCCCACACTCTGCTCAGCTGATGCTAAGGGGTTTATTTCTCTCCTCTCAGAAAACTGATGTACCTTCCTTCAGAAAAGAGAAGGAGTGCAAGGTTTTTTTAAGTATCTCTGCATTAATAAGCTCTGGGGGTTATTGGATAGGTTGAAATAGTAATATAACCCTTTTTTTCTTGCACTTTTTTTATTTTTCAGATTCTGTCCTTTCCAAAACACTTTAAAAAGAGAAGCAAGACCTCTCTCTGAATGTTTTATGTCCCTGCAGGAGAGGGAGAGGTGCCTCAGGAGGACACAGACCAGCACACCTAGAAAAAGATCTGCCAGCTGGAAGAAAGGACACAAAAACCGTAACTGTCTGGTTTCTTCAGGATGCCACCAGGTCGCCTGTGGTCACTTGTGACATATTCTTGATCACAGCCAGAAAAAAGCAGAACTCAATGCAGCTGGATGGCTTGGAGCTGGGATTCAACATAAGGAGGTGATAATGTGGAGGCAGAAATGACTGAGTAAGGATGAGAAGGGACAATAACATCTTTCAGTAGCTCTGCTGGCTGTAAGTGCTTGTTGAACTGTAGCCTGATTTTAACACAAAGAGATAAACTGGAGATCGATCTGCTGTTCATGAATGAATGGCCTGAGCATGCACAGACCAGTGTCAAGCATACACGCAGTCATGTAATCAGCAACAGAAAAGTACTTTATGGTACTTTGCAACCTTGTGAAATCTCAGCTTTATCTAGGAGAAAAGATCGCTTTTGACTGGTCACTTTTCCAGTCAAGGGCAGCTGCAGTTTCTCCAAAATGAACCAACTGAAGAGCACTACCTGAAGAACAAGGGTCAGGAATCAGAAATCGTTGGGGATGGTACGTTTGATATGATATGCACAGCCAATTGAGTCTCAGTGCCGATGGTATCATCCCATGGATGTTCACTGAGCATCAAAAGGCTTGGCTATAATAGTCATGAGACTCTATACTTGTATGGATAATCTGGAGAGATAAGATGATGGAGGTAGTTCACTGTGACCTCACAGAGAAACATAAATAAGACACTGAAGCACCCCAGAGAATGAGGAGGCTGAAGGCAGCCTTCTCCTACATGACTTGTGGCACAAGCCAGAGGTTTATTAACAGAGGTGAAAATCTGGCCATTATATCACCACAGAAGTAACGTTCAGAGGAAGCAGACTAAGCTGAATTATCATATGGACCATAATACATAGCTTCATGCCCCAGAAAGCAGGGGAAAGAAAACTGAGGAAATCCAGGACTAGAGAACTCACATGGTCACATAGCAGTTTGGCATTAAAGGGTACAAACAGGGTCTAATTAATCTATCATGAACCCCAACCTGTACTTTGAGAGACTTGTCCTTTTTAATGGACTTAATGGACTAGTTCTTTGAAGCAAGCACCCAAATTCCTCATCACTCATGGGGGAAAGATGTTCCTTCACAGATTTCCAAAGGGAGATCTAATCTGCCTAACATATGCACCTAAATTCATACCCCACTTGGCTAATCTCTTGTAACTGACAAAAACTCAAAACTACCAAGGATTTTGTCTCCAGAAGATCAGCAAATGCTTGTACCAACACTGACAGTGATCTGGGGCTGGAGAGCAACAACCCACGCCACAAAGGAGATGACTGATGGCCAAGGCAAACACCATCAACAGGTAGAAGGTTTTTAGTGGGCGGCTCTCCTTTCTCACATTTATCTGTGTTAGTACCATGCACAGCAGATGCCCACACACAGTTAATTCACGAGAATACTTCGACTGGAAAAACTTATATGCTGCAGGTGAATAATGTTTTATATTAAAGCACAGAGTGTGAGGCGAGAGCCAGGCTTACCTCCCACGCACGTAACTTGTGATATCAATATATATGACTCACCCTTCAGCTGCTTCTGTAAGACACCAAGCAGTATTTCATACAAAACCTATACAGAGACTTAGTTTTCTTCAGAAGAAAGCGTTATCCCATGCCTCCTTCCCATTGTTATTTTTTAAGCGAGCTCTATCTCAAAGTAATGCATTCTGCCCAAAGCTTTGCACGCACTCCTAAATACCACACGGGTATGTTGATTCAGAGAACACTTACTCTTTGTGCTTTCCTGTCCATTTCCTTTCTTTATTTACAGAAGCAGTTTTATGTTAGGAAAGACAGGGATAATGAACTGCATCCACAGCCATTCTTTTGTGCTTTGCAAGATTTTCCATCCTTATCTTTTCTCTTCCCTACTTCTTCTCCTGCACCAAGAAACACAGACAAGAACATTCTGTACCCTGTGTGCAGCTCTCGCTGATCTCCTGCTGTTTTCCAATATTGTGGGTGTTGTTTTGCTTCCTAGGAAAGACAAAAAAATGTTTTTCTTACTTTATCACCATTATTGTAAAAACTGCCAGGAACTCCTTTGCGGCTTGTAAAATCTACAGCGAGTAGATTTTCAGTCAGAACTTGCAAGGGTTAGTTATAAAGTGATTCTCCGTAGCAATTGTAAGCTTGTCTCAGAGTCTGATTATTAGGCAAGCAAACTGTTTACTTTGCGCATATTTGCAGCATTTTGTTAGGTTTTGCCAGTAGATAATTGTTGCTGATTGGTACGCTGTTATCTTGTCTAAAGAAAGACCATGTGTGGGCCACTTGCCAAGGATACACTGATTGCCATATAAAAACTCGGCGTGGGTTTCAATTATTTATCACCGTTTTCCCATATTTAGAAGAGATGAGATAGGTTTTGACAAACGAGGGCTCTCTTATGGCTAAAATATAAATCGGTATTTCTCCAGCTATATATGTTAGTTAGTCCTATTGCTTATGTCAATTATGCTCACAATTTTTAGACTTTGTCATTGCAGCTAAGCATTTTGCCTGGCACTTTGCAGAACTGCAGGAGATGAAGATCCCTGTTCCAAAGAAAGGTCCAATCCAGGAGATAAAATGGGGGTGACCAAACAGCGTGATACTGGTAAGAGGGGCAGAGTTATCAGGCCACCCTCTCACCGAGCTGACATTGCAGGAGATGAGGAGTCCTTGGGCCCATGGAAGCTTGTGGGTTTGGGCTGCTGAGAGCAAGAGAGGACGCGGGTGTCAAAGGCTTCGTAATGCTCTGAACGGAGAGTGAGCAGGGCGAGCACTTCCAGTGCCAACCCCAGTTTGGCTCTGGTCGGGCTGTGGCCCTGTGCTAGTGCTGCTGGCCCACCAGGGAGGTGTCCTGGCTGGGTGTGGGGCCTGTCTGGGTGCGGGCCCTGGCCAAGGGGACTCTGGCAGCGGCACTGAGCCGGCCTCTGCTGGAGCAGCAGCACCTCCTGGGAGCAAGACCCCGCTGGTGAACCTGGAGGCTCTGGGAGCTCCGCAACCTCCCTCCCGAAACCGAAAGAAGCTTAATAGCCTAGACCGGGGGGAAAGCTTTTTAGATCAAGTGTGATTTGGCACCTGGGACACTGCTCTGGTTACTAAAAAGGCACAGAGACATAAAACAACCCTCACAAGGCTGCCAAGGCGCTTGGCAGCTCGATTCAACTGGAGAAGCCCCATTCCCCTTCCATCCCCCTGGAGTTACTCGCTCACTCTTCCACCACCCCAAGGCTGCCCCAGCAGCTGAACACTGCTCTCAGAACGCAGCCTGCCCGATAAATAACCGCAGCTACAGCTTGAAGGGAACAAAGGCGGAATTAGCAGCGGGAGTAACTGCAGCCAATCTCATCTGATTTTCTATTTGTGGTTTTTTTTCTCTCTCTGTCTTGAGGAGCTTGTCCCGCAGGGGCTGGCAACGCGAGGTGGCAGCAGCCGCTCGCCTTTGGAAGCCGCCGGGCGCACCAGCGCTTGCTTCAAGGTGTTCTCCAGCTCATTTTTCCAGCCATTTTGTGAAAATCAATGTTCCGATAAAGAGGGGAGAGAAAGGCCTTTTTTTACTCAGTCTGTGTGTTTCACTGCTTTGTTCACCGGCAACAGAGCTGGGGTCACATTCCAAGCTCCGTTAGAGCTCTGCTCAAGTCGGACACGTCACTTAAATGTGACATTGTTCGATATCGAATTAAAATCGCATTCGGGAAAGCTGTTTGGCTTCAAAACGCAGCTATCAGGGGGACTTGCCGCTTGTCAAATACCATATGCAAGGTAAATGTGACTAAAACTCAGGGATGCGTTTCTGATGTGAGAGCACTGGAAACATCGCTGCTCCTAGGCAAGGCAGCAAGGAAAGCTGCGCTGCGCAAGCTGAACCTACCCCAGTGTCATCTTTCTTGTGTCTGCTAGGGAGGTACTGCTGGTTTCATCTTCTTATTTAAATTCTGCTTCTCATTTAGTTGCTGTGTAGGAGAAGAGCCGCATCCACTGACTTCAGTGGAATTCAGTCCATGGTTTTTCTCCCACTGTCCAATTTTGCAGTGCTGGATTTCATTGAGGAACATTATTCTAATTGGAAGAGCATGTGAAAATATGTTGTATTATACAGCTATTTCCAGCACAAACAGCTCAACCGTCTTGTAGAGTTTGAATAAATCTTTAGATCAAGTTCACCTCCTGAATGACCCATAGATCAGTGCTGAGCTCTGCTGTGGTATTCAATTATTTATTCATGATGTTTTCTCCATTCTCATGACAAAAAAAAAAAAGATTTAAAGAGCCATTATCATGTTTATGGAGGTGTTAACCAATTAAAAGCTCAAGGTTGCATGCTATTTCTCCTGAACAACAAAGTAAAAAAACTTAGGAAAATGATTGATACAGTTAATATATTTATTGGCATTAGTACATTCTCTTTTATTGCTAGGATCAGGGTGACATCATTCATCATAAAGACAGCATAATTGTCTTTGAATGTTATAAAAGGTGAAATTCATTCTCCTGGATATTCAAGAGAACATAGCAAAGCTTCAGTAAAAAAAAAGGGGGGACTGAACGATGCAGATGATAAAATGTACTGGCTTTAAATTTCTGTCCATAAACCTGGAATAAAGCTACTGAGAATTAGTCTGAGATGAAGATTGTAATGCAATAACCTGAAATTAGTTTAGGCATTTCTCTAATCTCGTTTCTCATGGTGTAGGACTATTCATCATAAAATCTGTTTTCCTTTATTGGCATTATTTCAGCTGTCTACTCACTGAATGAAAACGGTAAAGAAGGAGTGAAGACACCAAATGAAATATATGTTATTTGTTCTGGCAGAATTAGCTCACCGTCAGCAAAGCAGACAGAGCAGCATCTTCTACCTGGTCTCTGCTCTCCACACTCAGACGCACTCCGATCCCTTACTCCCCTTTTTCGTATGCAAGTCTGGGCTTAGGAAAAGGCTTTGGTAGCCTGATAAAGAGTCACTCATGGGATTTTAACTTTGCTTAGATTTTGCTTTTATCTCCCTGGGTAATTTCTTATCTACAATGAGACTCTGAAGACCTTTATGCTACCCCCTTGAAGAGCAGTTCTGCCACTCTTGCCCACATTAAGTAAATCTCACCTTGTGAGTCTGGCTTGGGGCCTTCCCCTGTCTGATGCTGCCTAAGAAATAGGATGCAAAAAGAGAGAAAACAGGAAGGAAAAGGCTGAAGCTTCTTGCCTGGGACTCTACTGGCTTCACTAAAGCTACACGTTCATCCTTGCCGGAGCAGACCTTTCCAGACCTGTCTCATGCTTTTCTGTAGGGGTGTCATTCAAACAAGTTACCCAGGGGAAGGGAAGTTCCAGTCGCAAGATGGCCAGCATTGCTTTTAATGTTAGAAATCAAGGTGGATATTCCTAGAGACTTAGAAGAAGTAGCCTTCTGAATTACACAATGGCTGTATATGCCTGGCCTAATCCAGGTATGCTTAAAATTAGCCTTTAATCTTATGCAAGCCCCAATGTTCCCAAAAATTAAATTGTCAGTACAAACCAGGCCAACTAAGCAGTATCAATTAACATTAAAAACAACAACAACAAAAAAAACAATCAACAAAAAAAACCCAACAAAGGATTCTCTTTGATCATTGCTTGAAGATATTTAGTGCTTACCTTTAATTTCCTCTCTTGATTTGAAAAAGCAAGTTCAAGTTATAGTTCTTTGTTAGAATAATAATTAAAACGATCTACTCTGTGCATATACATTGTTTAGCTAAAGGACACTAATTACACGCATAGATTAGGGGACTAATTGAGGTTAAACCTGCAAGGGAGCAACCCTTACATTCTTCGGGAGGCAAACATTTCTATTAAAGATGACGGTATCAACCCAAATCTGTACTTTTCAACGTTTTGTCTTCCTTCAAAGGTATTGAGAGAATCTTTAAGTCTGCGTCTGAGTTCTCCTGTCAAAAGGTGCAGCTTTCTAAACACTTTTGTAAGGGTTTCTCTGACCTGTAGAAGTTTAGAGCCTCCCCCTGATGGAACTGACCAGCTGGAGGTGACAGGGATGCTGCACCACTATGTGCTCAGTCCCTGAGTTAGAAATGCAAGAGGAATGGGATGCCAATGACATTTCGCTTGAGAAATTCTCTTCACTGATTGTTGTGCTTCCACTCTTTGCACTTGAAACAGGGCCAGGCAGGCCAGCTGTACTGCACAGTCCCTTGCTGCAGAGCGGATAGGGTATCACAGCCGTGCTCTGAGCCTGCTCATAGATTTACCTTTACATGTAAGTGAGAAGTGTAAGGAGAGTATCACCGCAGATGCACCAAAGACCACAACATTTTACCCTTTTATGTAGAAAGTGAACAAAGGAGACAGTCCATCAACAAAGCTAGAGGCAGCTAATCTGGAGTGAGCAAAAAGGAAATTGCACTGTGCCTACCCTTTACTACAGCCAAAGTTTCAAGATGTGGAGAAAAATCACAGTGTGGTCTCAAAAAAATTAGCTAATCTCGGGTCAAGTCCTTCCCATTCTGAGAAAATCTGGAGTAATTGCATTACCCGATGCAGTTATTCCAGGTTTTAGCACATCCAGTCCTTGACTAAACAGGGACTCTGCAGCTGTCCTCGGCAGGATAATGATTACAAGAGATAATCTTCATGTTTCAAGAAGCATTGCTGACAGAAGTCAGGGAGAAATTCCTTCTCTCTCACACACAGTAGTCAGAGTATTTCATAGCTATCCAGATGCATTATGAGAACTTTATGTCTTTCTGTAAAACAAATGGTGGAAAGCATTGTCAGAGAAAGCACAGATGGATTGCATTTCTCCCCACCATATATCACTATGGTTAGCTGGAGATTAAATTTCTCTTTTGTATTTAGGCAGTCTTGCCTTTATTTTCTTACTAATAGCAGCTGGAGGGAAAAGGCTATAAATCTGTTTATTATGTATGCACCACATGACTACTCAGTACTTCTTGCAAGCAGCACTAGTTCTGCTGTCGTTTAAATCAAGGATTGGACTCAGTGTTAGTTAACAAAATCAGGATCGGTTTGATGGTCCTCCCCCCAGCTCCGTCAGTGATCACATCGCTGAAGTGCAGGGCAGGAGGAGACAAGGTTACAAACACTGGCACTGCTTCATATTGACTATTTTAATGCCTTGGTGTTTATGCCCAGTTCTTTGCGAACTCCTAAAGATTTACACCCCAATCCATTCAAATCACTGAGCAAGGCTAAGTTAACCTTGAAAAAACTGTATCCTTCAGTGCTGGATTTAACGTTAGAAAAATGGAGTTTCTTCTTACACGGCTTAGCGATTTCTCTTCCAAATCTGCCACATATAATAGCCAACACACAGCAAAGTTTCCTCCTGCAGACATCATCAAAAGGAAGATGGACAAAGTAAAGCAAACCCAGCCATTGAAAGCACTTTGGCTTCACTCAG
The DNA here is from genome assembly GCA_013389965.1 of Todus mexicanus. NCBI lineage: Eukaryota > Metazoa > Chordata > Aves > Coraciiformes > Todidae > Todus > Todus mexicanus. Next base: position 32,445 of record WEIS01078769.1, on the reverse strand, counting down.
TAAAGAGCTGTTAAGAAAGTTTGAACCGTGATTGTACAGAGGTGCTCAAGTACATGTGCACTGCCTCCGACCCTGAATTGATCATGTTTGTTCTGCTAAAAGTCAAAACCAAAGTAGTCCGTAAGCTTTCTGTGTTCCCTGCCAGCCAGAAAATATAAACCCTCGGTTGCTTTCATTATAAATAATTAATTATTCCCCAGTTCAAGCCACATACCGACTGCTGATTATTCAAGCTCTGTAATTGTTTCAGTTCCAAAGACTTACCAGCCATTAATCTCAAATAACAATAACCATTTAATAACCATTTATTACCAAAGAAATAGATTAACAGCAATTTCAAGAAACTTTGTCTTCGGGGAGCTCCCGAAGAACTGCTGTCTCATAGGATGCAAGTGTTTAAGAATTTAAGTGCTTGTGACAATGGCTATTAAGTTCTAGTTCTGTGCATGTGTTTGCAGACAGTGCTTAGTGCTACAATACTGTGACATCTCTGCTGAGAGCCTCTAGGTGCTGCCACAGTACAAATAAACAGCACCTAGCGCTGCATTTGTTTCCTTGCTCGGGAGAGACAGCAGTCTTTATTTTCAAGTGAACTGGTATTCTAGCAGGGTTTTAAATAGATACCGAAGAGCAGTATTTTTCCATTGCAATTCTTTGGTCAACGACTTTGATTGCAATCATTTCCCAATAAAACAAACAAACAAAAAATTTCTGTGCGTCGACATCCCTTCTGAAATGAGAATCTGCTTGAATACATGGTATGTGGAAGTGTCAGAGTGGGGGTTTTTAATTACAGAAAGGTTAAAAAAATAAAAGCTTAACATGCAATTTCAATTCGAAGCTATTTTGCTTTGTTTCCTCACCTACCCAGTCCTGTCCACACACAGATTTAATCTGCTCTAATTCTTGCCAGGAAGTCTCCCTCTTTCCCCCACAATTTCAAACTGTGATCAGCTACACGGACTGGAAGCTGATGGAAATCATTTCAGTTTAGAAATGAAGGCAGGTTTAATGCAGCTCTTTAAAAAACATCTTCCAGTGGTGGTTTTCATTTGCTGACCAAAGACTTCACAAAAAAAGAGATCTTGCCCACCAGCAGCTCCCAAGGGCATTGCTTCAGTGCCCCCATCCCTCAGATGGGCTAAAGCAGCACAGCTTCAAAGAAAGTGTCCTAATGTACACCGGGGACCTAGTCCAAAAGCACTACTCAGGGAGTCTGGTGCCAGCCAGCCTTGAGATGCAGCTATGCACCAGATCCAGAGGCTCAGTACCCATCCCAGTCATCTTTGGTAAGGATTGTCCCCATGCTCTCACAGATAAGCACACAGAGAATGTCAGAATTATTTTTCTATTAAACCCCCTCATTTACACAGATGCCAGTCACAACTATAACTGCAGCAGCAAACCTTCAGAGGTGCTAAGGCTGGGTGACGTACATTATTCCAGCATCAGACTGTCCAGCCTGAAGGCAAGGCCACCATGCCTCAGTCTGAACCCAGTACTTTCACTCCCAGAAAGGTGCCCCGGAATGAACTGGCAGTTTCACATGGGAAAGGCCAGTTGCAGCGAGAGTTCCTCACCAGCACTGTTATTATTTATGGTTTGGTGACGGGGAGAGGGGCGCCTTGTTTCTAATTTGCACTCGTCTACCTCCTGGTAAAGCCCCTCTCTGTGAGATTTAAGAGTCTGTTGGAGCCTGCTGAGAGGACGTGTGTGAATTTGGCCTCAAAGAGGAATGAACTTCAGTAGCTACTGATGTGCCTCCCTGGATGGCAGCTTAAATTCTTCCTCTCCACATTTCAGCTCCTGTGTTTGAAGGGACGAGGAGACTGGTCAGCAACTAAGGCCAGGAATTCGCAGTGCAAAGGATGGCAGGACAGAAAAGTTATTTCCCGATATGAACTTATGAGAAACCTCTTATGTCTAATAACACAAGGAATATCATTATTAGAGGAAATTATAATTATTTTTTTTTTAAGAATAATCTTCCACCTTTCACTCCCAGACTTAGAAAAACCTGCTGTAACTCCTCACTTATCTTTATCAGCCTAACTACAACGTGTCCATGTGGAAGATAAATGTCGTTATTATTTAAAATTCCTAGCACCAGCTCCCCAAAATGCTGACGAGTCACTAATCCCAGGAAAATGTATGGTAGTTAATTAGAAGTGAAGCATGCGGAAGCCATCCAGTAGATTGCAATCAACAAGATTCCCTGAACAAACACTTTGATTCTCACCGCTCAGGAGACAGGTTGTTCTCTGACCCTTCCTCCTCCTCTCAGTGGGATGCTGGGATAATGATGAGCCCAAAATGAAACAAATGAACAAATGAAGCTTCAGCCCCAGAAAGAAATAAATCATCTTTCAGAGCCGAGCCCTTGAAGACACACGTTTCCACCTTTCTCAGAGCTGTCCTGCTGACTAGGGAGGGATTTTGCTCATTTTACCTGACCTTGAATTGAATACTGAACAAACCCAAACAAACTCTCACTAAGCGAAAGGGAGTAACAACGCACCCAGGAGGCACGGTGGAGGTACCCCACACCACGCAGTACAGAGTTGGAAGGTGCCTGCCAGAGACATTCTGTGAGCCATGCAGGAAGAGAAGCCCCTCAGGGGGGGTCCGTTTTCTCAGCGCCTAGCAGAGATGTCTAGGGGTACCAAGGTATCTCTGCATGTCAGAGATGGTTTTGAAAGAGTCTCTGCATGGTTGCTACCGTGATGTCAGTGTGGCCCCACTGCTGGCGCAAGTGGTAACCAGCTCTTGTGGACAGTGGGAAACATCCCCTCTTCCTTGCTGATTTTGGTTGGTGCCACAGGGAGCAGGACAAGCTCTTCGAAGGATCTCACAGCAGACAGAGTGGAGGAAGAGAGAAAAGGGTCAGAAATGAAGCTACCATTTCTGCTTCATCTCCCCAGAAACACTCCCAGAAAAATGCAAAGCTCCAGTGGGTAAAGCAAGCCCAAAGAACACCCCAGGTCCTCATCAAGTGTATCAACGGCCAGTGAGGCAGACTTTTGCAGGATCTGGTAAAACACCGCATTTCTTAGGAGTGATGTCTGGAGGCAACAGCCATATGGGTGTTTCTATGTGTCTTCACGCACAGGGTTAGCAGGCATGCAGGGCTTGGCCATGGGGAGAGAGGACATCACCAGCATGATCTCAGAGAAACAGGATAGAATAGAGTCAACGGCTCTGTAAGGGAGCTTGGGAAGGAAATGAATGGGGCATCAAGGTTGTTGTCGTGCTAGCAGGGTGACCTTTACTATTTTGAGCTGTTTTCTACCTCAAAAGCAAAGCTTAGTGGAAACACACAGCCGTGATTAGAACCTGTAGGTGTAAAAAGGAAAAGAAAGATGAGCAATGGATGGCCAAAGAGTGCACCCGTAAAACATTCCTTCTTGAACCTCCCTTCCAGGAGTCCCATCTCCTCTGGCAGCCACACCTAGGCATGTTGTTTGGTTTGAGGTTTTGTAGGGGAAGGAGGCTTTAATATCCATTAACCAAGATTGTAAAGATGTATCTGATCAAACTATCAGCTTAGCATGTTTTTGTCAGTTCCAGCCACCAAATTACGCATACCAGTCTTGCACCTTGGCTGTCTCCTTTTAGTGCTGATATCTTTGTCCCACAACAACAGGCTTAACATAGGAAACATATTTTTTCTGAGACTCATTTCGTTTCTTTAATGTCATTAAAAGCAGCAGATGCTGTTGATCGCACCTGATGTTCTTTAGGGAAGTAAATTTGAAGGCACTGTTTGTATAAATTGAGGACAGCTTTTATCAACTCAGCTGAACCACATCACCCAGCAGAAGCCAGATTGCCCAACATGCCATAAATTGCAGGGAATGGGGAGTTAAAGCACTGAAATTGTTGTATTCCCATTGGATGTTGCAAATGAAACTGTGCTTTGTAATCCTCCCAGCCATAGTCAACAACTTCCCCAGCAAAGTGGTCTTGTATTTCCAGTTATAAAGGCAAGAAGGTGGAATTTCCCTCACATTTATGTCTATCACCCTTTCTTCTAGGAAAATTGGTATGGTTGCCAGACACATTCACAAGTTAGATTCAAGTAATTTTCACTAGAATATTTAATAGAATATATTGTTATAGAACTATATACTTGTATAGTTACATAATTATAAAGTATTTCATTCAGAATCGGTTTATGGGTGGTCTGTAAGGAAAAATATTTTGCTTTCACTATTCAACTTGAAATAGATTTTCCTGCTCTTATCCAGGACAAATAACTAGTGTGTGTGGGATGAAAAGAATTTTTTGGTGGGCCAAAGGCTTTTTCAGGTCCCACAGTTTCATCTCTGCACTTTCCTATTATTATTCTATTATTTACAATTTCTCTCCCATCAAGAACACTCTCTGGTTTGTATCACAAGAGCAATTTTTCCCCTAATTTTTTTTTTGTCTAAATAAAGGTAAAACACACTGGAAAACTCAGAAATGAAGCTTTATTTGTGTGGAGTTTTGGGAGGAGAAAGATTTATTCTGTTCAGATACAGACATATCTCTGAGCATAAACAAAAAAACATCTCCCCTGACATTGATAACGGGGTTTTTTGTTTGGTGTTACGGAAGACTAACTAAGGCACAAACAACAACTTCATGACCTGGAGTTCTGAGGTCTTTCTGCATCAAAATGGACAAAAAGGAGTGATGGCAGCGAGGGAAGAGAAGAGCAAGACCAGCATATCATTACTGACACAGAATATCTGTAGCATATGAAGCATACGACAGAGAAAAACTATGCTGCACTGGTGAAAGGAGAGGAAGTTGAATATAACAGAGTGTGCAGAGGAAGTTAATATCCATGGAGATGAGTGATATGTTCAGACTGACAGCTGAGAAAGACAGTTTTGACAGACACATACTAGATGAATTAGAGTAGGATGGTGCAAGTATATATGGGATTTTTTTTTTTTTAACCTTCCTTTTTCACTTCCACTATTTTTCAGCTAATCATAATTTGCCTTTAAACAACATTTACAATCTCAACTCCAGTTGAATGAGGCTTCCATCAGGCTCTGGACACTGGGGCAGGTGGGGAGTTAGAAGACATTTTCTATGCTGGGCAGTAAACTGATTCGTGTTGCTGTTTCCGAAGACAATAAGGATTTGTATTCAAGCCCCTGAAATACAAGACTTGTGGCAAATATTTGAGTGATTTTTGAAGGATTTTAGTGTAAGCTTGATAACATGCAGGATTTCCAGTCTCTCCTGGGCTTAGCAAATTGTGCTCTTTTGAAGTGCAAAATCTTTGGCATCTCAGCTACAGATTTACAAATGTTTTAGAGAAATTTTCCAATAGAAGGCTGCCTGCTGAGTCCTTGGGGACTCTGCAATGACTGAGCAAGTCTGGGCACTAGAGAGGAATGAGACTATATATGAGACCATGTGAACATCCCAAAGCAAGACTTCAGAACCAGGCAGATTGATTTCTCAAAATTTCTAATGCTTCTAATGTAACAGTTATTCACGGTGAGTCACCCCAACATCACCAGAAAAGGTTAGGAAAGCTCATTGTCATATGAATTTCTGATCTGAGCTCTGTAATCCAAAGGAATCATCACAAATAGTTTTTTGAAGACAGAAGGACTTAACTTCACAAATGGTGAAGTCAGAAATCATGTCCTTCCTCTTGGGCTGAGTGCTGAAGTTTCATCTGACACAAGATAATAGAGATTTATTATGAAGAAATAACAAAACTTGCCTTGCCTCAGTGAGCAGACAAGAACTCACTCTTACCCTAGGGACAGATCTAGACTGATGTCCCCAAAATGGCTTCATTTCTAAAGAGAACCTCTGAGATTAAGGAGGCAGAGATGTGTTCACTGTGTCAGGTGCTTGTTGCACCGTTCACCGTCCTCGTGCTCCCAAACATCCACAGGTCTCCCGTGCCAGGACTGGTGTTGGATTTCTGCATGTTCTCTTCTTAAACCCGATGGTACAGAAAGCCTTGCTGAAGTGAGTGATTCTGTATAGCTCTGGAGAAAGGCAGAGCTGCAATAGCTGGGAATCGTTACAACTATGCCTTCTAGGGGTTCTTGAAGTCTAAACCTTCTCTGAAATGTAATAACATGTTTTACTTGGACTGAGAACAGAAACAGAAATAGAGCCATATGCCAATTTGTGTAACAAATCCCCATTTAATTGAATTAATTTAGAGACAGAAATACGACAGGATGCTCCACATCCAGCTATGATGGAGCTGCTGTGCGCAATGCAGGCAGTGGCAGGTGGGCAGGAGGAAAGCTGTGCTGCTGCCTGCATTGCACACAGCTGCACAGCCTTCCTCCTGCTCACCTGCCACTACCCAGCTCTGTCCACTGCACCACACTTGCTGAGCCCACCACTGTCACTCCTTGTTCTGGGCTGAAATTGTGTCCCGCTGAAGTTACAGAAACCTCCTGCCGTTCACAACAGCGTCACCAGCGCTGCCTTCTGCACCTCACACGGGGTCTTGCCACTCTTCCTGATCCCCGCTTCCCAATGCTTACATTTGAGGTCTCTGAAATTACATTTCTGACTTTGCGTTTTCCTAAAGCCTTTCTTCTAAACCACAGAAATTCTCCCAGCCCAACAGGGTTGGGAAGATGGCTGTACCCTTCGTGAGACTGCTTATTGCTCAGTGCTGGGAAGGACAGACCAGCCGCCATCCAGTACCTTCCCAGGTACAAGCTATGCCAGCTTCCCCTGCTGAGCTGTTAAAACTCTGCTCGACACTCACAATTTCTTTCATGTCCCCAGGCACAGCCGACTCAAACATGCAGCACTATGAAAATTAAATTGAATTTAATAGCTAACTAAATATCACTATGGGCATTTTCTGATTGCATTGTACTGGGAGGGGGACAGCTGCTGCCATGTGCCACATAATCTCCTGTGCTGAATACAGCAACAGCCCTTTGAACAGACATCAGTGACAGATTTAAAGCTTGGCTTTAGAAAGCCTAGATGTCATATACTTTTTTTTCTGTTTAGATTAGTAGAAGAGTGGATAGAGTTCTCTGCCTTCATCTTGCCTATCCTGAACACCTCTGTTCGGATGCGGTAAGGGAGTGGGTACATATTTTTTTTCAGTACTACCAGCTTTTAGAAATGTTGAAAGTCTAAGCAATTTTTGCTGTTAAATATCTACAATAGCTAATTTTTTTTCCCTCCTGTTATGTGGAAGTTGTTTGGGGTTTTTATATATATATATATATATGTGTATATGTGTATATATATATATGTTTTGCTCTTTCTGCAGCTATAATAACCATACAGTCTCTTGTTTTCCCTCTGCCTGTAATGGATGTAGATACAACCTGCAAAATAATCAATTATTTACAAGTACTCCGTACATTTGGCAGAGGAGCTCTAGGAGGAAACAGAAAGCATTTAAAATAATGAACAAGTTCTAAAAGTTAATGCTTTTCACTTGATCATTTGAGTACAGAAATTATAGAACAGATTATCTGGAAAACTCCTATTCCCGTCACAATCCTAAAGAGCAGCTGGCCTATTGCAGATTGGTTGCTCAGAACAATAAAGTTTTGAACATTCAACATCTAACAAAGATCCCAGTCTGGTACATTTCCTATATTCTGCACTCTAGAAAAAAATACAAAGGGCCTTAAAAGTTATATGTTACATTCCTGGCTGATCTCTTGCTTGTGGACACAGAGAAGACACAGGATTTTGAGGTTCTCCTAAGACTGTGTAAGCTCCAGTGGCAGATGTGGACCTCTCCATTGTAGAACGTGACTACTGCCTTCTGTAGGACTGAGAGAGCTTGGGGCATTTGTGTCTTGGTCTCATGACCACTGCTTCAAAATACCCCATTACTCCAAGTCCATTTCTCAAAGCTCTCCTTCCTGCACCCCTTCATTTTTAATCTAACTCTTCAGGAAAATGCAGTAAGTGAAGAAAGTGAGCCCTAAGGTTCAGAGCATATCTGAGCCTCTGCGAAAAGTAAGAATGGGTGAGGTCAAGAAGAGAGCAAAGTGGATGGCACTGGATTATTTTAGGAGCTCCCAGGATGCTGTTTGACTAGAAAAACTAAACAATTCCACACTGGTTTTGCCATCAAAGGAGATATAGGAACTACGTGAAAGATTTTTATGCACATCCTTACCAGAGTGTCTTTGCCTGTCATGGGCATTTTTGGGAATTTTCAGTTTCTTTTCGTGATACCGCTAGTTCAGGCTTCTCTTGGTCACATCAGTTCTTCTCAGACTTTGTCCAAATTCCTTTTACCTTCCTTAGATCAAACTGCATCTATTCTCTCATTTTTCCAAATCCTGGACTTGTAATATAAAAGTTTTGTGTGTTGCTTCTTTATTCCTTCTCTGCTAGGATTTTTCCATGGCCTTAATGCCACCTCATGCAAGCAATCTTAGATGACCTGCTGTTAGCCTGTACTGCATCTCTCCTACTGTTCTACAGTGCTTGCACTTGAATCACAGATTATCCAGGTTAAGAGTCTCCTTTTATTGTGTGTCAGTCTTTCCAGACTAAATCTGGAGATAGAGACGCTGTTAGGAAAACGCTGATTCCATGTTCATCAAGCCTACACATTTCAGCATGTAAGCTTTTTTTCTTCAGTTAAGGGCATTGAGAGCTGCAGTTCCCAGCTACATTATTGTGCAAAAATATCTGTCAGAAAATTAGATATCATAGAAATACTCTGCTTGCGATTTTCTTTCCTTTTTTTGTGGCAACTTTACTGGTGACCTCACTGGGAAAACTTTTTTATTATATTAATACTCTAATACTGACAATGTACTTCAAAGTATAAACCTGGCTCACAGTATTTATAGATACAAAGCCTTCATAAACTCACCAGACCTCAAAATTTTAACACACGCAGATTTTCCGAAGTGTCACACTGGGTATTCAGGGATGTATATGGTCTTGTGGAATCTTTTTGTGCAAGTAGCACAAATATTGTGCTTGCCAAATAGGACCCTAACATGTCAAATGAACCTTTTTGGCTGCACTGCAGTGGAACAGCACAAGTTGCTGCATTTTAATTGCCTGTTATTTGGGAAATGGCAGAACATAATGAAGTGCTTGGATTCTGGCCATGACTCCAGTCTCCTATGTGGTTCTGGCCTCAAAAACTGATACCAGATCTCGGAAACCCATCCTCTCTCTCTGTCTTCTAAAAAGACTTGCAACTACTGCTTTAGGACAGTGCTGCTTTCAGGGGCAAATTTTCAGGTGTTTATGGGTGCACAGGGCACAGAGAGTTGCACAAGCACCGCCTGCACTTGCAGATGGTTTCTCTGAACATGTTTCGCGAAACTGCTGATAAGTTGAAAAGATATCCATTGCCTTTCTCTTTTCTCTTCCACACTTTACATCTCACTCTATGATGCATTTTGCACGTGTGCCTCCTTTCAGTGCAGAAACCTCTTGCTAAGGTTTCACAAAGTGAAAAGCATCCGTCTCCAGGTTCCTGCACTTACAGGGTGCTGAGTTAGCAGGCAGCACTCATCCCTTTATTGTCTTTCCGCATAGGAGACTTCTATCATCTGCAAGTCAACTTCTCTCGTCTTGGCCTCTCCAAGTCCTTTTTGACCTGGAGACCAGACCAGTGTCCCTGTGCCTGCAGGCACTGGGGAGATTTCCTTTCAGATGCTGTAACCTCCCTTCCCAGGCATTGTACAGCGGGAATTGTGCACTTGAGTTTACAGCACAAAAAAAAGTGAAGTGCAGACCCGAGACAAATCCAAGTTAGTGGTTAAACTCCATAGTGGCCATAGGAAGCAAGCAGTTATTAGCTTAACTGAGGGACAGGGAAACTGAAGCAGTCTCCCAAAGTCACACTATAGAAGACATTAATGAATAATCTTGTAGCTCAGACCAGAGCTCTATTTTCCAGACCACTTTTACATCTTGAGATATGTAATACAACAGCATTGGAATTACAGTGCAGAATTGTATTAATAATCACTAGTCAAAAATACAGCACATCTAGCAATAACAGCCAGGGGAAAAATTAATAATTTCCTTTTTAATGTATTTTCTTCTGTACTGCAGTGTTGATATTAATTAAAAAAGACCCCTGAGCAGTGTGGAATAATAAAACCCTCAGTCAGTCATAGCTGAGAATATGCTAAAACTTTTTGTATTAAACTTTCAAGCATGGCTTTTGGTTTAGGTTGAGGGTGTGCTCTGCTTTTTCTTGATCTGGTTTTAAAATTCACACTTCCTGGCAAATCAGCTGAGTCACCTGAGGGGCCTTAAATCCAATCAAAGAGTGAGCGATTTCTTCAAGCTTTGCAGTCTTGTTATTTTTTAATTCCCAATCAAATAATTTATATGGAGCTTTACCTATATTATAGTTCACTGATGCAAGTAATTTCAAAGGTTTTTGGCAAAATAAACCTCCAGTGAAAAATATTCTTATTTAATAACTAACATAAAAAAGACAGAAGTATTTTACCGTCACTATAAATTGCAAGTTTAGTTTTAGAGCTCTGCTCAAATGAAAATAATTTTAGTTCAGGTCCCAGAACTATCAACCGCCATGGCTGTCAAGTGATAGGGCAGATTGACTGTTGTGAGAATATACAGCTCTTGGTAAGGCCAGTCGGTCAGGAAAATGCTTTGTCATGGTCAGCTTTGGACTTACAAATGATCCAGAGCTGTAGCTTATCATGAGGGCCTCTAGATGAGCAAACTTTCTGATGGACCATCAGCTTGCAGGCAGTCTGACCTTCCTCTTCTAATTTGTGGTCCAAGCTGAACCAAAAGTTTCTCAAACAAACTCGCCTTTCTCTCCATCTCACCCTTCTCGCTGCTCGGCATGGTTCCATTTCACAGATTCAGTGTGTTCAGAAAAGCTCCTAAATGCCTGGTGCTCGTTCAAATGTAATTGCTTTGGCAGGTCTGTGACTCAGAACTGGCCTGCACATAAGAAGGCAGCACCGACACAGTCTCTTATGATGCTCGTGGAGATGTATGTATGTTCTCTCTCCACTTCACCGGCCTTTGTCCTCAAGGCAAGAATGTTCCTGCACTTATGATGATGTGGTTCACAGTGGTATCTGCCAAGGACCTCCCGCCCCGAGGAGCTGAACATAAAGATCACATTGCCTGCTCATACTTATTTCTTCATGCTGATCCTTTACAATAGGGAAAATATGGTAGCTTCGTAGAAGTGCTAATGTTCAGAGACAGGAATCTAGGAGAAGAGTTTAAAACCTGCACCACTATGCCAAACACCCAGAGATACAGTGACAACAGCTAAAGTGATGATTAAATTCCAAACTCCTCCTGATTTCAAGTGAAATCCAGGCACATATTTCACACAAAGGTACTGCCATGACAGAATGAAGCAGAGCTTCCAAAGCTTGGGAGGATTATCTGTTCTGGATGCTAAGACTACATAAAGTAATTCTCTGTACTCATTAATTCACCTCTACTCACGACTCTCAAAGACTTTTAGACAGCGTATGACACTGATTCAATAAATAAGTTTCTGTGGCACTGCTGAAATGATAATGACACCTCTACAGATGGAAATGTGTTATCTGGATCAAGTGTTGGTGAGACAGATAAGGGAGCTTCACGCTGGCATCCAAGACTCAAAACCAGGAGCATGGTGACAGGGTGGCAGCAAACTTGCAGGGTACCATGGCCAGCACTTCTTCCAGCTCTGCGTGAACCTGCTCATAAAACCTCTTATTAGAAGCAATCAATCTTTCAAGAATTGCCACCCTGGAAGACTGCCTACAGAAGCAGATCAGTGCCGTGAGATATATATTTATATGTATATCACCTACCTACATGCATATATATGTATACAGAACCAATAGCGTAGCAGTTATAGTTTTGCACATCTCAAATGACTGGTTTCACTCCATTGCATAATGTTCACATTCCAGACCATAAGGCTGCCAAAAGCCTAAAAATCACTGATCTTAACTTTGTCACATTTTTAGATGTATAATGACAGACAGATGCTTCACACAGGCACAACCCAAAAGAAGAAATACAAGACCACAAGCATTTTAAATAGGCAGCTAATACAACAGGCCACTTAGTCTGGAGATCAATACAGATTTCCCTAGGAAACTTATGTGCACTCCCAAACAGACATGATTGATACGAGTAGAAATACTGAGAATTAAACGGATTTGTATTTTTTAGTAGGTGATACTTGGGTTCCTGGCAAAAAGCACTTTACTGTGGGAGGGACCCGCTGTGTTTTACCTTTACAGAACACTTTCCTTACGTTAAAGTAATCTAAGTTAATTAAGAAAGACTAGGACCATGACATAATTAAGTGGGATTTACTCTCTCATGGATCAAAGAGAAAGACGGTGACTTACATTTTCTCCTTTCTGACAGTGAGAACTGGGGGAGCAGTTTCAGTAACAGACCTCGGTAGGGTGGAGCAGTGCTCAGATGTGGCTGGGGAAGGCTCCAGACCAGCAAGGACCAGCTCTGCTGGTCTCCAGCACAGCGTGCAGGAAGGCTGACAGCCAGCCTGGGGATGGCTCTTGTCATTCTGTCTGACACCATCCTCTTGCAGAGACATACCCTGCAGCTCTTGAAGTGCAGAAATCACGTTTTTAATAACATAATCCCAACGCAGTAAGATTCTGAAACAAATTCATATGAAATTACACACTCCCACTGATGACTGGAAGTTCCAGTTTTAAAAATTCTGCTGTATTCTCCAAAACTGATTTTTTTAAAGGTGCTTTATTTAATAACAGTATTTACAGCCTGTCAAAGGGTTCAAAAATGCCTGCCCACAGCTTCGGTGGCAGTTTACCCTTAAATCAGAAAGCCCAAATCACTTCTTTCTAAGGTGTTCTTCTGGCAATTTGATTGAGAAGCCTTCCTCAACCGTCAGGATCCCAACAGCCCCACTGACACTAGCGTAGATTTGTCCTCTGGAGGGTCAGGGGAATATATCTCATTATTACCTATGAGTCACTGAATTACTGAAATTTAACCGTTTCCCATTTCTGCATAGTTCTTTATGCATAATTTAAATTTGGTAGAAAAGAGGAGATGGCGTATTTCCGTCTCAGCTCCTCAGGATATACAGTTGCCCAAACTCTTCTCTGAGAAGATTAGCTTAAAATAGAGATTAATAGTCTAAGGAGAAATAAAGACTTTTTTCTCTGATGATATCGTCAGTAACTCATTCTAATACTTAAGCTTTTTCTTTATCCCAAGCAAACCAGTTGAAGCAATCCATTTCCAAGACAGGCCCTACCCACAAACATGACAGATTAACTAAAAAAAAAGGAAGTGTTTTTTCCAGTAATTTGAATTTTGCCACACTATTGTTCGTGGAAGGTCAAGCCAACTCAAGAGCAACCACTTAAATCCCAAAGCACCGAAGGTGTAAAGATAACTAAAACTGAGAACTAACTACACAGAGATACCAAACCCAGCTCTTTATGGACCTGAAATAGCCTGTGCTATAGCAGAGAACTATTCCTTGAATGCGGCTTTATTTGCACACATGTACATTTCAGAGATGATAAATTAGGCCTGAAGAGAAGACAGAGGACCTATGGACCCATGGGACTTGTGCTTCCCTCTGGAGTGGCAGCTGAAGGCCAGATGACATACCCATGCAAGCTGAGATGTCTGTGCTTATGTGACACATTGAGAACCTTGATATTTTAGTGTATGATCATGAGTCATTTTTCTGAACTCCTTCACAATCCATGTTTCCACTGCCGAAGACAAAATCCCCCCTCCCTTTTTTTTTTTTCACCTCTACGCCTTTTTTCATCATCTTCCATTAAAATAATTGGGAAAAGAAATTATAGGAGATGTAAGACGCATAGCCAAAAATTTCTCATCTTTGAGGTCTGCTGTGAATTATTTGTTCTTGTATCTCATTTGAGCCTTGGGACTATTTCAGCAGCCAAATGTGCCTAGCAGTTAAAAAAATCAATAGACTCCTACTAAGGAATAAGTCTCTTCCCATCTCCTGTGCTGATTTGTTCTGTAACCTCTGACAAGACCACTTCCCTCTTTGGCTCCCACTTCATCTGTTTGTGAAATTGTATGAAATAACAGCCCAAGGAGGGCAACTGCAATTCCCAGAGCTGGGGAGCAGAGTCTCCCCTCCACTCAGCAGCATTGTGCACTTCTCCCAACCTCTGCAGCTTCCCACAGCAGCAGGTGAGAGATATTTACCTCTTTTGGTCATGCTACCCTTGCCCACCTTGGCCAATGCTTTCTCTGCAGAGCCCCATGAGATCTGCAGGGCAGCATGATGCAAATGAGAAGCAAGCTCTGGTGCACGTCTTGCCATGAGACCCCCCCATTTCCCTGCCAAGCCCCAGAGAAACTATGAGCTGAACAGGCATTTGCCAGCATAGAACTTGCTACAGAGCTAGCCAGGACCTGTGCTTACGTTATCACTGTAATTTAGAGCCAAATCTGTACTTAAGTACATGGGTAACTGCAAACCTTGCTGGCTTTATGATGACAGTATTTCTGAGAACAGTGACAGCTGTGTTTAAAAACGGGATAATTTACATGGATCCCTACATAAGATCGTAAACTAGGTTTCTTCCAGACTTAATGCTGCTTCATAATCTCTAGCAGTTAGCACCCCTACTGTTTGGGTTGCAAGAGAGCTCATTTGTTACCCATATGGCTTCCACCAGCAGTAGGGTAAGAGCAGCAATTTTAATTAAAAGTTTATATGCAAACATCTTACAGTTTCTGTGTTACAAATGGTTCTCCTCACCCTGTGGGTTTCCCTGCTGCTGGTCCAAACAAAACGCCTGTCTTTGCAAAACGACGTATTTTTGTCAAAACACGCACACAGAGTGAAAAAAAAAATGGTGATTGTCACACCTTTACGTTGGACTTCTGTATGGGAAGCAAATTTCTTTCTGCCACCCCTACTATTTTATCTGCTTAGGGCTTCATTCCACAGATGATTCTATCTGTGTCCTGGGTTTGGCTGGGATAGAATTAATTTTCACAAGAAGCTGAGAGGTGACACTGCCAGGATACTGACCCAAACTAGCCATGGGGATGTGTGATACTATATGATGCTATGACCAGTGTGAAAACTGGGGGGACTGGCCAAGGGAGAGGAGGAGTTGCAGCTTGGGAATGTGCTGGGCATCAGGTTCCGGGTGGTGACAAATTACATTGTGCATCACTCCCTTCGTATATTCTATTATTAGTATTAATCTTACTATTATTTCTACCCTCCTTGTGCTGTCCTATTAAACTGCCCTTATCTCAACCCACGAGTTTTGATCTTTTTCTTCCGATTCTCCCCCCTGTTCCCCAGTGGAGAGGAGCGACTGAGCAGTTGAGTGTTGCTTTGTTGCCTACTGGGCCTAAATAGTGACAGTCGGCAGTTAAGGTGTCTGTATCTTCACATCATTACTTTGTAACTGCTTTTAAACAAGGACTGTTGTCTTCTGCATTCATGCCTAGTACAACAGATACCTCAACATAGAAAAAACTATGATAAATCTTGGAAGTATTTTCTTTTTCAGTCATTTTTGCAACATTCTGACATGCAGTGAAATAGAATGTTCAAAGCCAGAGTTGTACAAGGTACATTAGTGGTCAGATAATGTGAGAATTTATACAAATAGATGTATGTCTAACTTAAATGCTCTGAGTATGTCTACTGTGTGTCTATTGTATTTCTTCATGGGGTTTTGTCCTCATATTAACTTCCATTTCTGATTCTTCCCTTTCCATGCAGCCCTCTAAGATGGATTATTCTCTCTCATTATCTGGCTACCTAGAACATATTCTCAGCAGGTAGTTACTATAATTGCTGAAAGACAGGTTTGGAGTGATTTTCTTCATATCAGCATATTGCAGTAGATCAGTCAAATATCACCTATCCCTCGTGTCATTCTGTTCAATGCAAATTCATCACTGTGAAGTCTCGGATCAGCACAGATGAAGTCTATTTAGCACAGTTTTCTGAGTCCATAGGTAGGAAAAATCTCAACATCTCTTTAAAGTCCTCAGATTTTGTGCTGATTTGGGATCTGGTGAAACTAACTCAATGGGAATCTTTCTGCTAAGAAACCTTTTCACTGCAGGTTAGAATATTGTGCTTCATCGAGTTAAATAGTTGTTCTAATTGCTAAAGGCCAGGAAAGGGGAACAAAATACCTGTTTACAAAGCTTGTTCACATTCTGAGAGTTCAAAGAGTGCCTTGGGAAACCACTGTATGTAATTCTAGACTCTGCAAGGCTGAAGAAACAGGTACAAGGAAGAGGAAGTTTGGAAGAACACTACAACAGCCTTCTTAGTGTCTGAGAGAAGGTGTCTGAGAAGACAGAGCCAGGCTTCGCAGAGGTGCTTCTCAGAGAGATGAGAGACAATGGGCATCAGTTGAAATAGGGGAGATTTTCACTAGTCACAAGGGAGAATATTTTCATCACAAAGACAGTCAGCGCTGGAACAAGTTACCCAGGAAGTTTTTTGAGGTATCACCTTCCCTGGAGATTTTCAACTAGAGCATCCTGGTCTGAATTCAGTGCTGACCTTGCTTTGGGCAGAAAATTGGGCTAGAGACATCCCAAGATCCTTTCCAGTCTCAATAATTCAATGATTCTAAGTTTGAGCTTGACAAAATAATGCCTGAAGTTATAACTTGTGGTGGTTACTTGATTTGCAGTTTTGCGCTATGAAAGTGCAGGCATGGGACTTGCAGGTTACAGTATGTAGTGATGGGGAAACAGTGTTGGTAAGAAAAAGAATATTGTTCATTCTTTACTGAAAAAAGTCAATGACAAGAATTTTCATCAAAAACAAAACACTGAAATTCAGTCTCTTGCTCCAATGACATTTTATACAAGCTGGAGTAAGTCCAATGGAAGAGAATAAGGAAAGAACCAATTCCAAATAATTTGTGTGTGTGTGAAATATGGATTTTTTCCAGCCCCAGACTCCACCCTGAACTCCTCACCTCTGTCACCAGGTGCAGCCCTTCTGCCTAGGCAGTGGTGAAAGATAAGAGATGGAGGTGGAGACACATTTTACCTCCAGCTGGTCTCGCCCTTCTCCTCTGCTCTTTTCGGGGCACTCTGTTGGAGTACAAAAGCTGGAGTTCATGTTCTCCTGGTCCCTCATGTCCTCTGTGAGTGCTGATCCAGAGAACTACTGAATAAAAGGTCCCCACTATCTTTCTTCTAGTGCTTTTTGGTTTGGTTTGGTTTGGTTTTAATAGGGACCAAAGAATTCTTTTCGCCCTGTGGAAATTAAATGCATCACTTCACTTTGGACTTCTTACAAATAATGTGTTGAAAGTAATTCCCCTACTCATAAACACTTAGTAGAGAGGATTATGTGGGCAAGATCCTCAGCCAGCACAAACCTCTGTGCTCCACTGCTTTTCATGGAGCTATACCCCAGCTGAAGGTCTAGTCTGAAACGCAAGTCTGGCATCTGATTTGTTGGACCACCTGAACCATCCTCCTGTTGATGCCAAGAGTGCAAACACCTGAGCTCTCTTTAGTGATGAAGTTCACAGTCAGAAATCCTACACGCAACCCCATTGCATAACGTACCCAGACATCTGAAGCCAAACAGTGGGACATTTGTTTTCATCAAGCAGCATTTCATAGTCAACCAACATATTTGGCTGCCTCATGTTGTATTTAGGTGCAGCGGTTCAAATATATGCAGGCACTAATATGTTTATTTCAATGCACAATTATTTAACTGCAGGCAGCTGTGACATCCAAAAACTGGCATGCACAGTCTTCTGGAGTGCCACATCTGCATTTATTGAAAGACTCCATATCAATATACACAAGCAGGTGTTTGCATATGTTTGAAGCTCTGCACCTGTATGTATAGCAAGGTATCCCCCAAAAAAAGGAGTTACAGATTTGTTGCATTTCTTGGTCTGCAACGATTGAAAGGGGAGCCCATATGATCAGTCCTTTTCTGTTCCTCTTAGAAGGAGAAAGAAATAACGTATTTACCCTTCTTGGCACATTAGAATCAGAGAAAAAAACCAAAAACAAAAAAAAAGAGGAAGATATATGTTCAAGAAAATGTTTGCCTATTCTTAGGTCTTGGTACACATTCGAAGCTCAGAACTTCGACAGTTCTTGGTATAGCAAAAACCTGCCAATGTGAATCTCTGCTGATAGTTGTTAAGGTCCCCCCTTACCCTTCCAAACTACATAAAATTTTCCATTATCTTATTTTCCAATTAGCCTGTTGTTCACCTCTGTCAGGCTTGTTGTATAAGTTGTTTTTGCCTGAATAACAATCATGGACGAGACTGTAATTCTGTTAGGAGATGTTGCCTAAATGGTTTGTTTTATCATCTCTCCTAGTACGTTTTTCCTAAGCTTTTCCATTACCTTTGACTTCATTTGTACTTGTGATCAAATTGCCTCAGTACTTAGCAAGCTCTTCATCCTCTTAATTTGTGTATACAATGCTTGAACTTACGAAATCTTAAATGTTTCTCTGAACAACCATTTTGCCTTCTGCATGTGTTATTCCAGTTTCAGTCTGTAACTGCATACAGTTATTGAATGAGCAGCAGTTCCATTAATCCTTGTGATGAAGCTGTTTCCCTCTGCATCCACATCTTTCTCCTCAAAAGTCCATGAAACCATTATCTTTGCCCTCGAGTTGTCCGTGACCTTAAGACTTGCTACTCAGACTGAAGAGAATAACGTTTTCGATACGTTCACTGTTAATTTATTACCGTGTGGTGGTTTCTAAAAATATTATAAAATTAAAAAGTACATTTATTTTAATGGTTTAAATACATGTTTGGAGTTCACGAAATATGTGGAAACCACTAACCACCTTGGGTAGCTGGATGGACCTGGGAAAACTGCAACAATGGATCCACAGGTTATCAGATTAATAATACTCCTCTGCGTATAGGGAACATTGACACCAGCTAACATAGAAGTAAAAGAAAGTGAAAAGACAGAAAATCAGATGACATCCCTGACTAACAAATGCAAATAGGTCATTAATCCTAAAATACTCATGTAGTATTTACAAAATATTTAACCAAAAGGCCAACTATTGTGTTGCCAGTCTGCTTTTGCTATTCTTGGGAGGATGCACCATTATGTCAGCAGCAAGGGAAAAGATGCATAGTTTCGGGATTTGTCCATGGAAAGAAGGGAAAGCAGCAAGATATTACAAAAGGGCCACCACAAGCTGCAGCTGTTTGGTGCTGCCAGATTTAAAGACTCAGCTCCAGAGGCACCCGTCAGGAATAAAAGCCACTAATAAATGTAGTTTTGTCAGCGAGAAGGTCAGCATGCTTCAACTTACACTAGCAAAATGCTCCCAAAAGATTCTTTTGCTTGCAGTTTGATAGAACCTTGGTGCTATATGTAATGATGTAATGTAATAACATTACAGTTTTCTCCTTTTTGGATGAAAGTGCTTTGTTTAGGAGTGGAACACGTAGAAGTTGACATATAGATAACTAAGAGGCACAGGTTTACTGTGGGGGTTGATAAACAGCTACAGTCCCGAAGAACACACAGCCCTCCAGCTCCACATCTGGTTGAGAGCCACATGGTGCGGAGCCCAGTCCTGATGAAGGTTGTACGTGCCCTTGAATGACCCATCTTAGAAAGTCTAGGCAAACAGCTAGATCATTTCAAGGCACTTGCTGAAATTTATTCTAATAACTGAGAGCCTCAAGGTGTTGCTGTCCCTTGTTTCTTATTTATTCTTGTTTGCAAATTCTCTTCGCTCTTGTAGAAAAAAACAAGCAATTTTCTGCTGAACATACATGTATGTGCAGAATGTTGTAAAATAGATACATGTGAGATGAGAGCTAGAAGTACCAAACACTTCCTGCTGCTCTCTGGGTCACAACATAAATGGGTGCTTAGCTTCAAAATGAATGTTGAATTCCTAATAGCTCCTCTTCACTGTCCTAAACTGTCCTTTATACCAACTGGCATAAAGTGATGTTCTCCCTGCAACTGACTTAAGCCAATAGATTTGCAGCATTTTGGAGCGTCCACATCACAAGATGCTGTTACAGTACATCATTGCATGAAATCATCGCTAGCAGACCAAAGATGGAGCTGGAATTATATTCAGTGTTTCCATATGTTAGTGGCTAACGGAAGAAGTCCGGAGGTCCAGTCCTGCAGAACTGAGTAGCAAAACTAAACCCTGTCGAGAGACAACTTTGGTGCTGATGGGGTCCATCTTTCACAAGCACAGTGGAAGTGCTCCACTGCAGAGTCCTAACCCTGAGGGAATGCTCCATGGTTTAACTACGTAACTCCATCCCCCACAGATTGTCAGCATGAATGAACTCAGTGCTATATATGCATCAAGGACAACAGCTACCTACTATTACAATGTGCATATAATAAATGAGGTTTGATATGAAAATTTGACATCTGTCCACTTTAATGGAGAAACAGACTTGCATGTAATTCAGAACCTCCTTTCAATAACAGAAAGAAACTCGAGTATATTCTTTCACCAGCAAACCTGAATATTTAGTTTTGCCTTTGCTCCTCAAGGAGAACTCCTACCATAGTCCAAACTTACAAATATATGCAGTAAGTGAAACATTAACATTTCTTTCCTTTTTAAAGATAAGAGCAGCTTCAGACAGGATCAGACCAGGGGCAGATGCATTTTTTTGTGTGAAGAGAACACGACTGGCAGGCAGGGATCACATCCCAGGTGTCCCATCACTGCTGCCTATCACACTCATGCTCTCAGAAGACACGACCCCTCCAATCTGCTGGAATAGCTGCTTGCATAATTGCTCCCCACAGATTTTGTCAAAGCTCCAACTAAATTTACAGACTGGCCTTTTTCTACCTGAGATTGAACTGGATGGCAGAGTTTTTACTCTATGAACATATATCAGCAGATCTGAAAGGGCAGTAGGGTGGGATGGTACCTGGCTATTCCTGACCAACAGAGGAGTTTGGGCTTAGTGGTCCGTGTGGGCTCTGAGCAGAGAAGGATACTGCCTTTGCTGTCAGAGTGGGAGCCTGGGCACTGCTGAGCTGCTTGTGCCATCCACTGGGACACAGGGCAGAGATCACACAGCTTGGGCTCAGCAAGCTAACTTCAGAATGGAATGTCAAAGAGCTGCATCATTTGGCCTCAGTGACCAGGCATGGTGCTGAGCTGTGACAAATAGATGTAACAACTCCCTTAGGTATTGCTTTGGCATCTTTTATGTGCAGTTGTATTGCAGCACGTTTTACAGCCTGCACATCTGAAGACCTTGTCTGTTCATTGGTTACTATGTCATAACATATTTATTTCTTTCAGATGATTAGCACGCCTTGAAAGTATTTTTCTAAAGCTGTCTCTTGCAGATGCCTCTAAGCTTAATAAAGCTCTGTATTTTTGTTAAGCGTACATTGCTGTCTGCTTAACTGTGAAAAACAGAAACAAAAAATAGAGAGGCTGCAGTGACTTTGACAAAAGGTTTCGTGTAAGTATGAAAAAATCTGTAAGCAAACAACACATGTCCTAATGTTCCCAGTCAGAAAGGAGACGGTTTTGCATGTAAGTGGTTATTTAATGTAGTGAATAAATCAATCCTCCTAACATATTTCATCAGATCAATAAAGGTCAGTATACCTTGTGTGAATTACCTGTTTAAAGGGCAAAACTAGCACTGAAAACACTGTAAAATATCAGTGGCAAAAAGCCCATGTTCACTGTCTATGAGCATATTTTAGCAGCTGTGCCTTAAAACAGAACTGACATATTGTGAGCTCCACTATTGCCCTTGCTTTCTTTTATCCTGGGCCTGGGTTGCTTTCATGTGTATCTTTTACTCATGTAAGTCGCTTTGTGCTCTTTGGTGCTTGCTTTGTGTAAAAGCAATGTTGTGTAATATGAGAGGACTGCAGCAGACTGCACCAAGCCCCATCATCTGCATACCATGTTTGAAACCTCTGTTCAAACAAGTTCGAGAATACAAGCATTTTGTTGTTTTGGCAATCACCTGTTTCTGCAAGTGCTGAAAGTGCTGTGAGAGACTACTAAGAGAAGTATCGCTGAGAGGAGGTCTCCAGATGCTGAAGGTGACTAGGGCAAACTGCCTTCAGTCATCTCTGTCCAATGTTTTTGTGGAGCAGTTTTGGAGCTATTCCTCTATATCTCATCTCTGCAGCTCACCATATTACACTAGTACTCTTCCAGAAATGCCAACATGAAGCATGAAAATAAGGTACCAACTACAATATCCACTGCCTTTCACATCTCTCTGTGTTTCTTCTCTGCCACCAACCCAGCACCCGTGTGTATCTCTACAATGCTCTGACATTCTTCCAGCCATTCTTTCTCTCTAAAAAATGTCAACACCTCATAAACACACCATATGATGTTAGACAAATGTCCTCTAGTGTGTTCAAGTACTTTATCACTTCTACACATGGACAAAATTAAGCATCATCCTGGGCAAATAAAAGCCTTATGCTAACATAACATCAGCTGAGGAAAAGTCAAGGCAAGACCAGGAAGGCAGTACTTCAGTACTGCGTCTCTGCAGGGGGCTTGGAGATATGAGGTATACTGCCAGCAAGGCCAGCACTACACACACACGCAATTAAGCCCTGTGGACACAGGCAACCAAAGCTTTTGACATGCCAGGAAAGGTGTGTGCACAGAATTAGGTTTGCCTTTTCAAAAGCAACGGATGGATGTCGGCATCCAGTAGTGCAGACAGACGTGCCAGGGTAGTATTTCAAGCAGGATATGAGGCAGTGACTGGAGAGAACACTGAGAGAACAAAGTCTGGACTTTTAATTGGGAAGAGTAGAGCTGTCGTGGCTCCAACAAAGTTAAGAGGATTGTTTTGCCAAGGCTGTGATCAAGAATTTGAAGGATTCTGGCCAGGTCTCTACTACGAAGCTTTACAAGCATAGCTGTGCTGGCTACCAGTGTGGAAAAATCACACCTAGCAATGCCAGCAAAAGCCCTGGTCTGGGCACAGCTGTGCTTTCAGAGAATACTTCAGCTCATTTAACTTGTGTCATTTGGGATGGGTTTGAGCTAGGCTGAAAGCAAGCTCCATCAGAGAGGTCCCCGCTAGATGCCTATGCCAACAGAGCTGTGGTGGGTGAGTGTCACCAGAGGCCAGACAGACTTGAGACATCTGAACTGTGATAATATACCTCACTGTGAGATTGCTCAGATTGAAAACAGCTTTTCTTCAGGGGTGGGTAAATTCTTACTAAGCAGACAGCATGAATCGGGTGGCTCAAATCCTTCTTTGCAGACAACATCTGCCATTAAGAATTAAAAATGTTCAGAAACCAGCTGGTCACTTGATGCATGTCAGCAGTCACATCTCTCAAAGGCAGAGCTTCCAAAACTGAAAAAAAAAAGTCAGATAAGTTGAGGGAACCCTCTGCAGAGAGAGAGGAGACGGTGAGAACGTGCCTTCACTGGGCCAGGGTGACTGAGCTCCCTGCAGCTCAGCATCTCAGGAGATGCGCCCTGGTGGAGCCAGGCAAGCAGCCATCCAACAGCCAGCTCAGGAGTCGCATCGTGCTGGTTTTCCCCCATTACTTTCTGAACAAACGGGGGACATTTTCAAAGAATGAAGAATAGTGGTAAGATTAACTGCCAAGTAGATAATCCATGAGGGTAGAAAAAGTAGTGTTATAAATATCTGGATATCGAACTCTGAAAGCTCAAACACTTGTTGTTAATTACTTTCAGACTACTTTGATGCTGTGTGTTTAAGACCAAGCATCCTGANAGCAAAGGACACACGCAGCAGTTCTAAAGATGTCTGATCTAAATAATAGGTATTTGCGCTGTCTACAGAAAATATAGTATTTAGGTAGCCAAGGGCAATACCATCTCACCCAGATGCCACTATGCTGAATGCAGCCAGCCACACTGCAGTGAGACCATAGTGTGTAGTGTTCATATCAGCACCTTTTAAAGCCTATCTACTAAAGTCTAAAATCAGGATGAATACACCATTTCAAATTCCCCAGTGAAAATTCAGGAGTCTATCATCCTCTACCATACTAAAATTCTTAAGAATGGATCTTAATTCAATCCTATCCCCACTGAAAACACTGGAGTTCTAATCCAGGCTATAACATTAAGTTTTCTCTTTCATATTAATTTTGCTGTCCTTCACCATGTTTATTTTAAAGTGAAGTTTTTTTGCAAGACAAAAGCTGTTTTACACTGTAAAGCAATTACAGAGATCTGCGTGATACTTCTAGTACTTTAATTGCAGCGTATAGGAGGAGATGCAATGTTACTGTCACTGAGTAATACTCATCTAGCTTTCCTTGAAGCCAATGGGAGATTGTTATTGTCATCAGTCAGAAACAAATTGGGCCTTGAATACGTACCCATTTAAGTAAATTGCTTGTTAGCTTCTCCCATCAAAACTGTGGCTGAGCCTACCATTGCCAGCCTGAGATAAAGCTCACATTCATTTAGAGAGGCAATGCCAAAGTGTAATGGTTGCAGAATATCAATTATTTTGGCTTCTCTTCTTCTGTCAGCCGCCTCCACAGAGGGGAAAGCAGGCAAGGTAAAACCAGCTCTGGTTGATACAGAATCATGGAATCATGGAATCACAGAATCATAGAATCATAGAATAATTAAGGCTGGAAAAGACCTCTGAGATCATCGAGTCCAGCCTATGACCTAACACCACTGCATCAGCTAAACCCTGCCACTAAGTGTGTCATGAAGCAATAGAGACCCTGAAGCAATGGTCTCTAGCAGCCTGGCATTGCCATTGCTGGACGTGCACTGGTTTTGCAGGGGGTCTCAGCATAGAGGCTTGCACACCTTGCACTGGCCAAGCTTGTCTTGGTCTGCCTAGAGCTTTGCTTTTACTTGGTTTTTGTTTTCACTTAGTTTTCTTCTGACATGCAACCCAAGTACTCGATCACAAGGTGCAGCTTTCTTGGACCTCTCCAAAAGCCCAGAGACCTGCAAGAGAATCCTAGAAGCGTGGAAGCGTGAATGAACTCAAAGTACCAAACTGCCTGCCTGCCCTTGTTGTCCTCTCTGAGAAATAACTGAGAATTCAATACAGGATTTCTAATAAATTTTATTCCTGGAGAATACAATATGGTTGTTCTTCGGCACATTTACCAAAATTAATGTAAAATCTGCCCATTCCACAAACATCTTAAAATAGCCCTGCATGTAGTAAAAGGGTTATTAAGTCAGCTTCCTCTGTGCCTATAGACATTAGTTTTTATGGTTAAATGTTAAATTTTACAGTTACATACATTTTATATGCACTGATTTTTATTGCCTAGACAGTTTTGCATTTATGAATCATCCTCAGAACCTTTAGCTATTTGAATTGAGGAATGGAGGTTAAAATGCTGCATGGTACTAACGTAGATTATTTAATTAAAAAAAAAAAGCATCTTATAAAGTATTAAATCCAAGGTACAGTTAAAAATTCTTATTTTTAGTAAAGAACATTTAAACTAATAAATACCAGAAATGATCATATGCCACTAAAATCAGCATAGGCATTTAAAGAACTAAAGATTGGATAAGATTAAACATATGAAGAATAACTCAAAAATGAGACAAAGACCCTTTCCTATACAAACATATTTCTTAGACACTTTCTTTGAAAAAACAAACTCTTCTCCCCAAAAGACAAGTGAAACTGCAAACTCTTAATATAAACATCACTTTCCCCTACACTCTCGCTAAAATATTTCTGTAATTTCCAAACAATGCCATGTGTTCTGCTACCAAATTGGATCAAGGAGCTTGTGCAGCTTATCCATAATGTTGTTGTCAGAACTGTTTATGGAACATATATTTCATCCGCAGGGTCTATGTCTTGAAACACAGTTTATTATTCTGGGCTCACGGCAACGTTCAGCGCTTTGGATTCGAAAACTGCTGACAGTTCATTTTCATTTCTCAGTCTCTGCATTTCTGTGTTTAAATCCAGTCAAGTCCTGGCAAGTTGACGACTCCAGGAGTGCACCTCCAGCTAAAGACACGAAGGAAAAGATTTTTATTGGCAGAAGATAACCATCAAACTAAATTACACCATGAGTCTTTAAGGACAGATAGATACATTTGGGTGGAAATGTAGAAGTAATTGCCATAAAACTCATCAGAAATATAGGCGCTTCTCATAACATTTTTCAAGTGATATAGCCTTCTTGCCTGCTACAGGGCAACCAAAATAATCCTTCACTGGAGAAGTAACCACTGGATGAGTATTTATTAGCTACCTAAATAATTTGAAAAGGAAGCAAAAATAATTAGGATCAAAAGGTGAACACTCTCAAAGCTGAAACGCACCGCCAAGTGCAAACATGCGAATTAATACGGACTTTATCTTGTAAAGTGTTGGTCTCAGGTCCCTCAAGCACACCTTCTAACCCTAAGAACATCACAGAAGACCCACTGGGGTAAGACTGCAGGTAATTGGTTTAATGTGGCAATGAACAGAGACACAGTACCCAGCACCTTGTGGGATTGCACCATTTATGCTCGTTTCATATGTCCTGGAGTGTAAGATTTAACTGCATATACATTTCAAACGCACAATATCTACAGAGAGAAAGACATAAGCATGCAGATCCTGAAGTCTGCTCTTATATATAATGGCTAGTAGAATTTAAATTCTATTCTAAATTCTATTCTAAATTTGTATAGTCACAATTTAGAGAGAGAGTTTAAGTTTAAATGAGGCAAGTGATGTCATTTTTGTTAAAAGCACCTCCAGCCCACCCAGCAAGCTGTAAATACATTTAAAATGAATTCTTCTACTTCTGTGAAAGTTTTGTCCCTAAATAGGTACTTCACCCATCATTCTCTGTTTTCTTTAATGCTTTCTTATTGGCAGTAACTACCACATCTTGCCTATCACGCGAAGCTGTAAAAGGAGAATTAAATGCCACGGAAAATGCTGGATATTTCCTAGGGATTATTGCATGCCTTTAATTTCTTAGTAAATTCAGGTTGATTTAGGTGTAAGGAGGAGTTCTGTTACAAGGATAAAAGCTGCTGACTGCTATGAGAGTCTCAGAAACTTCAGAGATGAGGAACAAGAGTTAAGAGACAAAGTACAAATGCATTCTATCATTCGCAGATGTTTCCTATAAATGCAAAATGAAACCATAATGTGACTTCATTATAGTCAACACCAATTTCCATTTTAACCCTATTAAGTGATCAGTGGATCATGATAGGTGATCCTGATAATTCTAGCTGTCTAATGTTTTCCCATGAAATTCCTATTTTCAGTGGCTTATATTTTATCAAACCAAACCTTTTAGACTACGTTCTGCTTCTTTATTCTAGCTGGTTATGATTTTGTTTTGAGTTTCAGGTTTTGGTACAGCCAGCTCAGCTGTTTATCAGAAATATGGGGGGGAAAAGTCAGCAACTTTGCAAGAGCTTGAACCAATATTTTAGATGCTTTTATTAGCGCACTTTTTGTGTTGACATACAGCAGTAGGAAAATTTAACCGAGAAAAATCTGTGCTGTGTCCATGAAAAACCCCCTGCTTTGGGTAATTGATTGAGATAATTAAAAAAATAAACAAATATTTGTATGCCCTCCATTTATTTTCTATATATCAATTTCTATATCTATTTATATATACATGCAATATATCTTTTTATTTATATACACAGTTGACATATTTATACATGCAGTGATTGGCAGAACTTAATGGATGTTAGCTGAAAATATCTCTGGGCATCCTATCTGCACTGAGCATGCTTCCTCACCCTGAAACAACTTATAAATACCAAGCTCAGCAAGTATACCATCAGGAAAAGATTCATAGCTCTGTATTGATACCAAAAAGTTCCAGTCACAGAAAGAACTTAATTTGGAGTTTTAGAAGACGGGCATTTCTTTATTGAAGCGCTGGATGCATGGGGCACACTTCCTCCTAGTGTGCATGCCACGTCTGGCATCTGTCCAAGTATAGATATTATATATTCACCCTTTACATACATAGACGTTGGTTACCCTGGAAAGATTATACATACTCATTCTATTTCCCAGAACCAGTTAACACATTTGCATAGTTATTACACGTGGGGGCTGGTTCTCTGGAGGCCTTTCACGGGGCCTTTGGTGGTCCGGTGGGTTTTCAGGAAAGGAACTTTCCTCAAACTTTGTTCAGACCTTTGCCTCTCTCTTCCTCGTATGGTCATAGGTCAGCTCATCGCTTTGTTTGCAGAACCCTTCTTAAACGGCGTCTGCTAATCTGTGCGCTCGTCCGGGGTACCAGCCACAGCTGATTGTCTTTGCTTGCGTTCTTATCTGAGGCCCTTCACAACAATACTGGGTGTGGGACCTTCTAATTAAAATGTGAATAGTTGAAATCTCTGGTATCAGTTTTTGGCTGAGACGTCTTATTGCTTATGTTACAAGCCTAAACTCCTAAGCATCAACTGCTTGCAGGCATCAATTCACAGGCATCGGTATGTCCATGTGCCTCTTGTCCTGGGGAGCCCAGCACGCTGAAGGTGAGGCCTCACCAGGGCTGACCACAGGAGAAGGGTCACCTCCTCAGTCTGCTGGCGACATGAAGAACATTAATTTGTGGAACATGATCATATGTATCATAATCAGGGCAAGCAAATTACAGCTCTAACTTTTCAGGACTAAACAGTCCTGATTTTGTTTTTTTTTCCTAAATTCCGTATTCTTCATTACCCCACTTTAAGTTTTGAAGGTAGCTTTCTTAAAGTACATAGTATTTGTAGGCACAATTAATAACATATATGTACTAGAAATACAGTCCCAGGGTTTTATTTAACTCTTAACAATTCTATAACACAGCCATAAATTCCATGTAGATATTTAATTACATACATTTAAATGGACTAGGAATGTGCTTTTCTCTTATGCAGGTTTATGAAACTGACTGTAAAAAGAGATGTTCCTTTAGTTTCTTTTCTTTTTTTATGACAGAGTATAAAGTATTGCCAGTATTTCAATATACTGAATATTGCTAATGTTAAACTGGAATGTATAACTTTTTAATTAGAAGTTTTGTTGAATAATTGCTTCAAATTAAATTTAAACTCATTTTAAAATGCAACAATACTATGGACATTTCAATTTTTCAGAATGGTTTCAGATTGGAAGTTAAGGGCGAAAAGATATAGAGGAGATTTAGCATGTGCTGACAGTGGAAGCATTACTGAAGAAACTTGCCTTTCAAAGTATTAGCTCCATCCTATGTTTTACACGGAGTAGATTCTAAAATTTAAAAAAGCACCAAGGAAATATAGAAGAAATAAGCACGCCCCATATTGCTGGCAGGAGAGTTCTATTGATGAACACCAGCAGTGTAGAGGCAACCTTCTTATGTCATGAGTTTTCTAAGGTGAGCTGCCTCTGACCACTGTTCTTAGGGCAAGTGGAAAAGAAATAGCTTGCTGGAAGAGGAGCGTTGGCAAGTGCTCTGTGGCATGTTCAGAGCTACTTACGGGTCTCTCACCATGTGCTATGCTGAAGTTTCCTGCCTGAAAAGCCCTTGTTGCAGCGTATGCCCCATGTTGATCTCAGCATCTTAGCTTGAGCTGTCTGTGATGGGAAGGTCCTGGCGTGTTTTCTTGGTCTGAGGGGCTGAAACCTGGGAAGCACAGTAGTTCCTTAATCAGCTGTTCCCACTCTAATCAAACCACTCCTCTGTGCCTGGACAGTAGTTTTTCATCCTCTGCCTAGCTCACAATTACTAAGATAAACTCATCAATTACTTTAAACAAGTAAGGTGATTACCAGGATGATTGGATTTAGCATTACTGACTTCTCCTAATCTCAACACTTCTCTTGTTGCATCTGCTGGCTAGGATTGAGCCTTTCTTAACAGCTCAGCTACCTTGAAGTCAAAACATCACCTGATAATGATTTTTGCTAGTAGGAGATTGACAAAATTTAAGTGTTAGTTTAAACTAACTACACGATCAATGGGGATGCCACAGCTCAAGTCAGACTTCATCTGCTCTTAAATTCAGGCCCTCCCTTACATTAACTGAAGCAGCTCGCATAGACATAGCATGGTTTCACAGCACACATCTGCGCTGCTTGCTGCAGGGACATGCAGATATCTGAACGACGTGTAAACAAAAAGTGTGGGCAGGAGAAGCCACACTGCTGCATTATTACAGAGCTCTGCAGGGATTAACTTTATCAAGATTGCTTAATCCAAAACACAGTGCTACTGCAACCGGTTTGCTTCCAGCACTCGACCTCCCTCATTTACAGCTTGCCCTGTATATTTTTTATACCACAGCAGAATATGGCCCTGGAGATCACCATTTACACAGTACAGTCCCTCTGCTCCTATCTCGCCTCTGCATAATACATGTGAAGGATTAAGTGGAAATACGAACAGGTTGGACCTCTGAGCCTGAGGGACACGGATGGAGACCTGCTGCTTGGTGACTGGGGATGCAGGGACCTTATCCCAGTCCTCCTCTCTCTGTCAAAACCAACCCCAAGGGAGTCCAGGTCTTCACAGAAGAAAAAGTGGCTCTGAAAATGTGTACTTGTGAAATGTTGTGTCATTGTTGGGGTTTTTTGGTGTTTTGTTTTGTTATGAATCGCAGAAAGCTGTTACGGTTGCAGCATGTCCCACCAATCAGCTCACCACGCAGTGTCTGTATTAAACATCCTACCGAGTCCCATTGGGAACATGAAATTTCTGATGACAGAAGATTAGAAAATATTTGGCAGGTTTTGTTAAACAATTTCTATGTTCGGGGACCGAAAGGTCAGTGAGCAGAAACTGTGGTTTATCTTCCTTGCATATTGCTTGATGATTAGGTCGAAAATATTACAAATACAGATGCAGGTGAAAAATACGACTAGTCATAAGCATAGATGAGAAAATAAGGGGGTTTGCTATCCAGTTCATTTTGGTCCCTGAACAACAGATTCAGAGAATGGTTGTGCATTGCTAGAGAATATGAGAGCTGTTTTTCTGTCTCTGTGAGCATTTTTGATTTTTTGCCTTACCATATCTACAAAGTTTGTGTACAATTACTAGAAAAATACATTTTTTTATCAGTGCGAAAGTACATGAAGAGCTAGTTCATTCTTCAATTGGAAATATTAGTCAGCTGCAAATTAGCTACATTTGCATCCTATTGACCACTAAGGGGTTTAAAATTGTCTTCAAACACTTGCAGGGATGGGTGGTGCCTCTGTACACTGGGTAAGACTGGTGGGATAAATCTGTAATTCATGTTTCCTGTTTCATGGGGTAGGTGTATGCTGGCCTTTCTGGAAAAAGAATTCATCAAAGAGAAGGAGAAAGACAAGATTCAGACCTTCTGTGTCTTCCCTCAGCTGAACTGAGTCAGATATTTTTAGCAATGAAGCTTGCGTTATGTTGAATTTAAGAGAAGTTTTCATTTCAGCAAAAATAAATGAAAACTAATAAAGAATTTTTAATGTGTAGGCCGGACAACTGGGTACAAGATATTCCTGGGCTTTTTGCCCAGGTCTGTCATTGACTTTTTGTTGCATCTTGTGTGTGTTTTATTTTTTTAAGGAAAAAAATATACAATAGTCAGAACGTTAAGAAAATGAGGAGGTTTGATTCACTGCAGCATGATCTGTAGGACCATGTTGCAGGCTGGATTAGGTGACCTCAAGTGTATTTTGGTCCTTCTCCATATCCATTTTGCCATTAGTCTTTTTTTATGTACTGGCTATAATTCTGTGGTCTTCAGGGCAAATGCTGTATCTGGCTGTATGTGTAGAGCCAAAGTAGTTAGCTTTACATGATGTTTCTCATTAAAGAGGACATTCATACAGACAAAGTCACCAGGCTTCTCTGCGATGCACAAAGGTTCGTGTTGACCTGGTGAAGACGCTTTTGATGCTTGAGCTAGCTCTAAGTCATGATGTAAGATGCAGCGTAGACTTAAGCCTGTAAAGGAATTTTGTACAGGGATGGTACCAAGAGAGCATCCACCTCATGCTGCAGAGCTGCTTACTTTTTATTGATCCTTGTCACAAACCCCTCTTCTTGGTGAATTTGGGTTCTATAGATACATACCTGTGTGCATATGGAAACAGTAATCAGAAAATAGCAAGAGGAAAAGTACGCATGGAGAGGTAGTGCGTGAAAGTCTGGCAAAAGCTGATAAGTTCTGGAGAATTGTGGTGCTATTGAATCTGAGACACCTGATAAACTCAGACCAAAGAGAGTCTGCAGTGTGTCCAAGGCCATCAGCATGCAAAAGCATCAACACCAAGTTTTATAACTCAGACCATAGCCTAGGAGGTGTTGGCTGCTCTATGCAGACACAGCTCACAGGCTATAGGATTTATATATGCCTGGGGAAGGAAGGGACATCCTATCACCTTCCAAAACCTACTAGTGCATAGGTACCACCCTCTGCTTCTCAGTAAACACCCAGGTTTGGCCTCCATGCTGCTGCTGGGTAAAATGAAGGACTGAGAGGGATAACCGAATGGA
>WEIS01078768.1:311-30964 GCA_013389965.1 Todus mexicanus | reverse complement strand
CCTTAATAATCTTGGTGACCCGACACAATTGTGGTCTGTGTCACAATTTCCTGACATGNGACCCGACACAATTGTGGTCTGTGTCACAATTTCCTGACATGGCTGGTGAGAAAGCCAACTAGGGAAGTTGTTCCACTGGACCTGTTGTTTGCAAACAGAGAAGGACTTGTGGGTCATGTTATGTTTGGAGATCATCTTGGGCATAGCAATCATGAAATGATAGAGTTTTCAGTTCTTGTAAAGAGAAATAAGGATGGAGTCAGCAGAACTGCTGCCTTAGACTTCTGGAGGGCAGACTTTAGCTTCTTTAGCAGACTGGTTGACAGAGTACCGTCAGATGCAATCCTGAAGGGCTAACGAGTCCAGAAAGTCTGGATGTTCTTCAAGAAGGAAATCTTATAAGGCACGGGGGTAGGCCATTCCTGTCCGTCAGAAGATGAGCCAGTGAGGAAGACTTTCCTGGCTGAACAGAGAGCTTGGCTGAAACTCAGGGGGAAAAAAAAAAAAAAAAACACAACAAAACCAGAGTTTATTACCTTTGGAGGAATGGACAGGCAACTCAGGAGGACTATAAGGATGAAGTGAGGTCGTGCAGGGAGAAAATTAAAAGTGTCAAAGTTCAACTAGAACTTAATTTGGCTACTGTCATTAAAACATAAAACAAAATCTATAACTTCATTAGCAACAAAAGGAGGGCTAAGGAGAATCCCTATCCTCTATTGGATGTGGAGGGAAACACAGTGGCAAAGGATGAGGAAAGGACTGAGGCACTGAATGCCTTCTTTGCCTCAGCCTTTAATATTAAGAGCATTTGTTCCCCCGGTACTCAGCCCCCTGCGCTGAAATACAGGGATGAGGAGCAGAATGAAGCCCCTGTAATCCAAGGGGAAATTGTCAGTGACCTGCCACACAACTTATACACTCACAAGTCTATGGTGCTGGATGGGATCCACCCAAGGATATCGAGGGAGCTGTGAGGTGTGCTCACCAAGACACTTTCCATCACTTACCAGCAGTGCTGGCTCACCAGGGAGGTCCCAGTTGAATGTAGGTTAGCAAATGCAAAATCCAACTACAAGAAGAGCTGGAAGGAGGATGCAGGAAACTACAGGCCTGTCAGTCCGATCTCAGTGCTGGGGAAGGCTACGGAGCAAATCATCTTGAGCGCCTTCACGAGGCACATACAGGACAATCAAGTGATCAAGCCCAGTCAGCCCAGCGGGTTTATGAAAGGCAAGTCCTTTTTGACTAACCTTCTATGACAAGGTGACTCACTTAGTGGAAGAGAATGTTGTCTACCTGGACTTTTGTAAAGCCTTTGATGCCATTGCCCACAGCATTCTCCTGGAGGAAATGGTTGCTCATGGCTTGGATGCATGTACTCTTCACTGGGTAAAAAAATGGCTGGATGGCCAGGCCTAGAGAGTGGTGGTGAATGGAGTTAAACCCAGATGGTGGCCAGTCAGAAGTGGTGCTCCCCAGGGCTCAGTATTGAGGCCAGTTCTGATTAATATCTTTATCAATGATCTGGACAAGGGGACCAAGTTCACCCTCAGCAAGTTTGCAGATAACACTGAGTGGGAGTGTTGATCTGTTCAAGGGTAGGAATGCTCTACAGAGGGATCTAGACAGGCTGGCTGGATGGGATGAGGCCAATGGAAGGAGGTTCAACAAGGCCAAATGCTGAGTCCCGCACTTGGGTCACAACAATCCCGTGCAGCACTACAGGCTTGGGGAAGAGTGGCTGGAAAGCTGGCCAGTGGAAAAGAACCTGGGGGTGTTGGTCAACAGCTGGCTGAATAAGAGCCAGTGTGTGCCCAGATGGCAAAGAAAGCCAACAGCATCCTGGCTTGCATCATAAATAGTGTGGCCAGGAGGACAATAGGGCTTAAGGACACAAATCTACAAGAAATTTAGCTACTGGAGCTAGAGGTTTCATCAGTTCTGCAGCTCATGAGACAAACTCTCTTATTTATGTGGCAGCAGTGCCTAAAAGCCCCTTTTTCTGTAACAGACTCCAGTTTTCTCAGCACTGTACAAATACAGAATACACAGACTCTCCTTGCCAAAGCTTTAGTCATTCTAACAGCAGTTTCTCTCTCGATTATATGTCAAAACCAACCAACCAACCAAACAACAAAACAGAGACAACAAATTGTGGAATAAAGATAATAAAGAGTGAAAGGGAAAACACACATAAAAATATGTAATGCGGCCAAACTGTTGGTAGTGTAAAGATTTGAGAGTGATTAGTAACTAGATTTATTTTATGCCCTCACTGGATATGTCACTGACAATACCTTTCAGAGGGCCTGATTCCTGAGGCACAGTTGCTCAGTTGTGTGAAATAAAGTGAAATCTATTTACAGGGGTCATGCAGCTGCTGATCCAATGTGAATGGTTGAAACTATTGCTCCCTCAGCCAGAAGTTCATTCCTTGTACGTGTGATGAGATGAGTGAACTGGCCATACACATGCTCCCTATCTGTTCTAATGTGAAACAGAATAGGTAGCTTTTATCACGCTTGGTCTATTTCTGGCTCCAGTAAATGAAAATAAATCTGTCCTGTCACCTTAGCTGGCATGATTTTCCCTTTTTCTCACGGGCACTAAATGCTTTTGACAAGAAAAGTACCACTTATTTGAGGAAAAGGGGAGGAAGCAAAAATAAACATAATGCAATGTCTCGAAAGTTCAGTCAACCACACAATTCCAAATAAACCAGGGACCAGCAAAGCCCTTCACCCATGGCCAATCCAAAATCCTCTCCAAGGCCCTGTGAGACACAGGGCAATCAGAAGCATACCCACTCCACGCGTTATGTCTCCACTCACACATCAGCCCAGCTGGCCCATGCAGGTTCAGCTATAATAAACTTTTCACCTCCCTGCATCTAACCATGTTTCCCCTCAAAGTCAGCGTGATGCTGTTTCTGACTCTGTTCCTGCCCCATCAGTGATAACGAGTCCCAAGAGGGACTCCTAGTCACAGCAGACATCCTTTGCTGGGCAGGTTTCCCTCATCAAAGCACCCTGCAAGCTCAGGGTGACCTGTGTGAGCTAAGTCCCCTCCTGCAAGAGTTCCATGCAACTGGAATTGCATGAGATAGGAAGTCAAATAGGCGTTAAAAGCCAAACAGGCTCTGGGTAAAGTGCTGGAAACCATGTTTGAAGGACTACAGCAGTGCACGG
Organism: Todus mexicanus; assembly: GCA_013389965.1. Classification (NCBI taxonomy): domain Eukaryota; kingdom Metazoa; phylum Chordata; class Aves; order Coraciiformes; family Todidae; genus Todus; species Todus mexicanus. The sequence continues at coordinate 27,773 of WEIS01078768.1, read as the reverse complement.
TTTAGGCTCTGCTGGCAGCTGAACACCGTGCAGCTGCGCTCCCACTGCATCCTCCCACACTCCCTGCTGTGGGGCAGGAAGGAGAATCAGGAGGAAGAAAAAAAATAGGTGAGATCCCGTGGGTTGAGATAAGGACAGTTTAACAAAACAACAGAAAGAGAGAAGAAAGCAATAGTACTAATGAAATCACAGACAAAGCAAGTGATGGGATCTACCTGCGCCCAAGACACCACTTTCCCTGCTCTGACCACACAGAAGCAAGTTGAAAACAAGTATACCTGCCTTGGCCCAGCCCTCTCCTTATATAGGGCTAGGACTTGGTGTGGTATTGACTATCCCATTGGCTGGTTCGGTTGTTTATCACAGCTGCAGCCCCTCCCAACTGCAGCCCCTCCCAACTGCTTGGCCAGCAGCTGCTTGTGATAATTAAACAGAACCCAGGACAAGCAGCTCACTGGTAACTTCAGGTATTTATCAAAACAAAGGCAACCAATTCCAAAGGATTAAAAAGAAAACAAAATCAAAACAAGCATTGGGTAAGGAAAGGTATGTTTTATATAAATAAAATAAATGAAGACTGTGAAAGTTGGGTCCCTCCACTTTTTTCCATGTAGAAACATGGGAAATGATCTCCAAATCCAATGATTGCAGAGTTTTCAATTACACAGACTAATCTTGTTTCAGTCAAGAGAATTAAATTCCCCCCAAACTGTTCTGTCATGTTTTGGTTTAATTTTACTACATCTCTTTTATATTCTTTGGGCAGTTCAAGGAATTGCTTGGGAGGAGGGAGTTTCAGTGCTCTGTGCCACTTCATGTCAGCATAAATTTCAGAGAAAAAATATGGAGGAACAAAAAAATTTTAACCTCAGGAAGAGTTAAGCCCTTTTCTCCTATCCACAAATCAGGAAAAATGGGAACGACTGAGATATCTCTGCCCTAATCCTCTCTGCTACATAAGAGCATTCTCTATATAAAGTCACGATAGAGCCCTGCAACAAAGGACTCTCTTTTTAAGGAGAAAGGGAATTCCATATTCCTGGTTTTATTCACAGTTTCTGCCAAAACTATTTGCAGGCTCTTTTCATGGATAAAGATGAAGAGCTCTTTCATCTACATGCGGTTACTTTGACAATTTCCTTTGATTCATTCTATCAGCTGTTGCAATTATTTCTCTTCACAGAAACCCTTTGCTGTCTGTTATCAAAATTCCAGCACTATGTAGCCAAGTACCTGCAGCAATACTTACTACCAGTGTCAGCGTCAGAGCCAAGTGTGTCTTCTTCTGAAGGACAGATTAGTAATGGGCTCTGTTCACTTCTGACACTTTCCTTCTCTAGGGCGATAGCGCAAGCGAGTCCAACTGGTAAAGAAAGGCAACAAAATTCACACATGTATGGTTTATTTTGAAAGAAATTTTCAGGGGAAAAAAAAGACAGCCAGTACAGAGAGAAGGAAATGGGAGTTCCCCTTGCTCGCTTTTGGCTGCAAAACATGTTTCCTGGTGTAATTATCCAGTGTGTTATTCTGTGGTATATTTTCAAGTTAACAAGGTGATGTGTTGTGGCAACTTAAATTGGACAGCAAAAATAAGAGTCTTTCCAGCAAATATTTGGGTAATGCAGATCAGTCTGTAGTTGATCTCAGACCTGGCAACTGACCCATCTTACTCCAGGACTGTTGAGTCATTGCTATACTCAGAAGCATAAACCTTATCCTTCTCGAGCAAGAAAAACTTCTCCATTTCACATAATTTCTGGTGCTCCCATCTTTCTGTGCATCCAAATATGCACGCTCCTTTAGACCAGTGTTATTTCCCTGTCATCCACTCACACAGATCTTTTCTTCCTTAGCTCCCTTACACCTTCACTACACCCACTAAATTCATTACTTACTGCTTACCTCTTTGGGGCAGCCAGTGACCCTGTTTCTGGTTTGAACATGTTGCTTCTGAGACAATACACCTACTGAACAGGGTTTGTTTGCTTTGATGCACCATCATTCCTCAACACCTGGTCTACACTAGCTTATGAGCTGCCAGCAGCAGGTCAACTTGCCTCACATACATGTTCTCAGCTACACCTACAGATTTCATACATATATGAGGTGTTTAGGGGCTATGGGAAAACTATTCTGCACTACCTAAACTCCTTTAAAGAAAGATGAACTCTTACAGGTTTTAAGCATAAAGAAAATTGAATTTCTTAGCATTCCGAGACATTAACTTAGACTTGGACAAAGAAACCAGATAACAATGGCTTTTTGTTTTCTTATCTTTTTCATCTTTTTCTTAATATTTTTTTCTTTCACTCGTCTTTGCCTCTCTTTCTTTTCCTAATCTTTTAATCTCTTTTGTGTTCTCCCCTTGTCTTTGTCTTCCTTGGTTCTGCACATCACCAACATCTCCCTCCAGCCTGGTTCCACTCAGAACCCAGGGCTGGTACCCCGAAGTGGTGCAGAAGAGTTCAGTGCAGGGCAAGGTCAGTGTGGACAGGCTGTGTCCTATATTGCTTAGCACACAAACGCAACTCATCCTCTTCTTGAACACAAGGGCAAAAGTCTGATGGCTCCTCCTAAACATAAAGCTCCCAGTTCAGTCTGGGTAGTGCTGTCTCAAACGCTACAGCCTGGCTGACTTTTGTATATGCAAATATCATGTCCTGGCTCTATGGAAGTCCTCTGCCTTGCACACATTGTGCTTCTCAGATGTATTTTGCAGGCTATTCACCACCACCAAAGCCCACTGTCTCTGGTCCAGCTCCTTGCTGGGACGTGCAGAAAGGTGGTCTTGCAGCAGCAGTCACCAAGGACGGCTGGTTTTGGCCGAGGCTGAGTGCTTTCCCTAGTCACAAATCCTGACTGTAGGCAGGTCCGACAAGTTTCTGGGAAGAGGGATTTCACCTTTGGAAGCTGGGGTCTGTGGGAGCATATGGTCTGCATCAGCAGCACCTTGCTCATCACAAAAAGACACAGAAACTATAAAGCTTAATATATTCTTCGTGTACTTCTTAACGTCTCTACGTTATTGACTCTTCATTTTCCTTCATGTTCTCTTTTACACTAGTGGCATTTTATCAGGTTGATAATTCAGCTATATAAGAATCCCCTGATATCAGCATTAGTTTTGTCAAATCCCTTATCCACTGCGTGAAAACATACAGGCATTTTGTTGAAACAATAAATCCATTATGTCAACACGATTAATTCTGTTCACTGACTAAAACATTCTGTAGAGGAACAAAAGGCATTAACCTAATATCTTTATCAAGTTGACAAAAAGACAAATTAGTTCAGAGTCTTTGATGTCATTGTGGTTTACGCCAAGGAAAATCCTTCTTGTTGACACACCATTTTATCATCATTTTGTGGGAAGTTAGGACACAGAGGCTTTACCAGGACAAACTTATTGCAGGAAAAGTTACTGCAGCTTGTGCCTGATTTCCCTCTGTCTGCTTGAATCGGGGTTTCTGTGGAGGACTCTTTCTAATTATGTGTTTGTACCATGATGGTCTGTTCCCTGGGTCAGGGATCATCAATTCTCTGTGAGTTTATAACACAAAAGGACAGCAATGGGTTCCCTGTCTGCTCTTGCAGCACCAACAATAAGTGCTTGATTTCTCTTGGCACTTCTTAATGCTATTGTAGACCAAATCATTTCCAAAGTCATTTGTGAATACAAGGGGGTTTGGGGCTCCAGGTTTCTAAATGAGATCAGCTATCCAAGCGTGCTTCCATATGCCTTAAGGAAAGTCCCTCTCTTTCCACATGCACGTTTTTTCCTACAGCCATTGAAAATCAGAGGTACAAATTTCACATAATTTCTCTGGGGAATTATTTCATTACAAAGAAATCTCAAGTTTCGATAAAGCACTTAACAGTGGGCCACATGTGCACAGAGAACGGAAGTTTTACACTGCTGGGGTAATCATAGAATCATAGAATAATTAAGGCTGGAAAAGACCTCTGAGATCATCGAGTCCAGCCTATGACCTAACACCGCCACTCAGCTAAACCATGCCTCTAAATGTGGCATCTTACGAGGAGAGGCTGAGGGAGCTGGGGCTGTTCAGCCTGGAGAAGAGGAGGCTCAGGGGGGACCTTATCATTCTCTACAACTACCTGAAGGGAAGTTGTAGACAGGAGGGGGATGGGTTCTTCTCCCAAGCAATTTGTGACAGGACAAGAGGGCATGGCCTTGAAGCTGCACCAGGGGAGGTTTAGGTTGGATGTAATAATACCCTCCCTCCCCTCCTTCTTCTCAGAAGAGGTGAAATCCATTATCAGATGAGTTTTTAAATCAGCAAAGTAGTCAGTTCTGCCTCCCTGGAGGCTGAGATAGAGCTGTGGTTTCCCTCAGCTCCTCCTGGCACTGGGATGCTCCTCTGCAGTGGGCCTGGTGCTGGAAAGTATGAAAGCAGATGATGCAAGAAAAAACAGTCAGTTGAAGAGGATGGCATCCGTGAGCTCAGACTAGTCAGGGCTGCAGATACAGGGCAGGACCACTGCTGATACCACTTCAGCAATTCCTTTACCACCCATGGATGCATCTATCAGGACAGCAGCCCTTCTGGCCATGGGAGAAACCCACATGCAGAAGTTCAAATTTGTTTTCCCATAGGCACAGAATTTGTGCAGCACCTCCAGCACCTCATTTGGCCATGCTGCATAAAGTCGGGGGCTTCTCTGCTCATCCTCTGAGGAAGGTCCTCCTCTAAAGATACCCATTCTATTTTGTGCTAACAGCACTACACATAAGCACGCAGATCGGCGTTATCTTCTTGCTGAACACAAAGGCTGTTATGGAAACGATTCTGGCTGAGATTTATCAAATCTGATATCTATCAAATCAAAGCTAAATCTCTGATCTGCCAGAGAGAACCTGTGCAGGTCCAAGGTTTCTTTTGCTTCAGCGTCCATTTGGAAATGGCCACAGTGGTACTTCTTTTCCTCACAGTAAGAATAAAGATGTCTTGAGAGTGAAGAGGGTTACGAAGTGCTACTGCGTGCAGTCATCTGAGTTAGAACTAAGCACAAATATACTTTTAGAAGATGGACATTTCACAGTGGTTGCTTGGCAGCCCACTTCAGCTTCCTTATGTACTCTGAAATTATCAGGACACTATCAGTCTTTGAAGTACTGTAGGTCCCCCACACAAGACTTCAAACAGAGGACAGGGCATGGGGTTGTGTAAGATTCACCCTAGCTAATTGCTTATTGGGGAGCTATACTTGCCTTATCTATGGCACTAACATTTGGTTGTAGATTTAAGAGGCTCATTTTAAAAGAAAAAATAGAAAGAATTAAAAATACAATTATAATAAATATTCAAGGAAAATCCTTGAATTATACTTCATTATATCTCAACCTTTTCAGATTACTTGCCTACATTTCATTTTCAAGTTCCCAGTAGCTAGGTTTTCCTCCTTACACTTTCTGGAAGGCAACAGTGTAGCTCCACACAATGCAAATAGAATGATTGTGAATTGTGTGGTTATCAATGGATTCCTGATGAGCAATTTTTTCTTCCATTTATGCCTGCAGTGATTAAGAAATACCCAGCTCCTTCTTTCATTTTCTTTAAGACAATTTTTTTTTCTTATTCTGCTGGAAAACCATCTGTTTTGGTTGATCCCTGATTTGGCCCTCTGCTGTGGTCATGCACTGTTTTAGAGTAGCTTATGAATCACAGCTGTGAGCTGAATTTCTAAGGTACTTATGCATATGCTTACCTTTCCGCTGACAAGTGATCCCTGCAAGATCAATAACAGCGTGTTAAAGTACGTGCTTAGGGGTTTTGCTGGACTGAGACCCAAGTGGTGAGAATCTAAAGTGCTGAATTCCTGGTGGATACATGCTGTAATCTTTAGATTTGTTATAGTTTTAATTTAACAGCCAAGCTTTTCTGATTTATTAGGTAGCTCCTGTCCCCTGAGGATATTTGCTATGACATTTTTTTGAGTGATCATCTCAATGTTCCCACAGACCTCACCTGTTCTATCAGCCAGGGTAGTCAGCTCTCCGAACTTCAGAGGTAGTACGGAACTTTATCAGCAGGATCAAATTATGTGATAGCTATTTTGCTAATTTGGCTAATGAGATGCTTTTCCAGTGTGAGACAGATGTTGCTTGTGCACACAGGCACAGAGAGAAACCTAGATCTCTGGAAATAGAATTACTGCCTTCGGGAAATGTTCTGCTCAACGTACTTGCAGATGCTCAAGGGAAGCCATCCTGTTTTACCTAGCTGAACTGAGATAATTGGCTAGGGATTTTTGAATTCCTGTTTTAAACTTTTCTGATATTATCTGAAATGCTTCAATACACAGTCTCTGAGGCTTTGCTATTTCCTAAGCTATGCTCACTGAAATCAGCTGCAAAATCTTATTAAAAAATCACTTGAAATGATTTCTCAGTCAAAGCCAATCTGTCTAATGCACTGTCACAATATTTTAGGCAGCACCTGTAGAGGTTCCCTTAAAAAAAAAAAGTCTTAATTTTGTGTTGTTCCTATGCTATGTTTTTTCACTTATTTGTCCAGTATATTAAATTGGCTGTACACAAACTAGTCATTCTTCTTACACAGAAAAATTAAGTTAAACTTTTAACACAAAACATTTCCCTTCCAGACACTGAAACACCTCTTGCTTTGTAGCACATAAAATGTTAGAACATAACACAAAAGTGTGCAAGTATTTATGATCTGGTAGGACAAAACCAAAAGGTGGCAATGCCACATGGAGCTGCTACTAATATGTGGTACTGGGAGAAGAAATAGAGAATCACTGAATCACAGGAGAATTGCTGAGGTTGGAAGGGACCTCTGAAGACTGCCAAGTTCAAGCCCTTGCTCAAAGCAGGGTCTCACCCAGCAGATCACCCATGGCTGTGTCCAGCTGGGTTTTAAATAGCTCCCAGGATGGAGACTTCACATCCTCTCTGGGCAACCAGTTCTGGTGTTCAATCAACCTTACAGTAGAAAATAGAAAAATCCTATTTTTCTAAACAGCGTACTGTACATTAGAAAAATGTCCAGCTACAATCTTTCACAGAGGGCTGCAGAACTGCCCTCAGACCACCACAAAGTCAGCAAAAAGGTGACAATTGCAACTGCAGTGTCATAAAAGGGCATTGAGGTGAGAGATGCCTGAAATTGCAGTGAAGCAAAATGGTGTTGATGATCTTTTTGAAACAGATTAACACAATCACAGAAACAAGCTATTGCTATGCTATTGGTACACGGCTCTGCCTCAGGTTCCTCCAGGCTTTGGCAGACCAGTTCTGGTAAATGTCTTGCCGGTACTTTAAGGTACCCCCACACCACCCATCACCAGCTATGGGATGCTCACCCATTGAGCTGAGGGCCATGTGGGCTGTCCCACTGCCACACAGTAGGACAGACCCAGGAAACCCTCCTGGTTGTGTAGTTTACACTAAGATGGATGGAGGAAAGGGCTGTAGATGAATATTCTCTGCTGTTGATTCTAAGGTGGTAGTATGTGACTGCTCACAGGCAAGCAGACCAAGGGGGTGATAGTCTGGTATATTAAAGCCACTTAGCGAATATGACCAGGGCCTGCCTGTTGACACCTATGTTTAAAAATGTATTACAGATGAAAGACTACATAGTGCAGTCTCCACAGGCCACATGTAAGATAAGAAAGGACAGAGCACTTGTGGCAGGACACAAGTGAAATTTAAAGTTTGAGATTGACAAGAGGTGCTCAGTTGCTCAATGCAAACGCATAACGACAGGGTGAGGGAAAAGGGGAATTGCTGACTGATGAGTGGTGCCAAAGTGGGAAACCCTTGAACCCCTCTGCAACTCCAGTTTTGGTCATCAGCCCCATGTGTGTCTCCTTGGGGTAGACAGCAGGCTTAGTCAGGTGACTGGGGCACAACATTAGGACAGCCCATCAGACAGCCTATCACTGGCCTTCATGCCTAAGAAGGAAAGCAGAGTCATGATTTTCTCTGGGCCCTTGCACTGCCCTGGTCAGCCAGTGGTCCTATGCACAGAGAGATGTTTGGACCCTGTTGTCCTTGGGATGTGGATGATGAAATGTCAAGCATGGAAGGGCACAACCAAGGCATGAGATGTTGCTGCAACTTTGTCATTGCTAGATAGTATTTTAGGAGCTCATACTTGCTTTCAGGACAGTAGCTATTGTCCTCTGATGTCTTGTTACTTCCCTACACCCAATGGTTAATGATTTTAGGAGGGCACATCCACCATTTGCATGACACAGGTCTCCATGTCCTTCCTCCAAATTTTCAAACTTTGGACTAAATAGTTAGATGGTGTCAACAAAATCATCTGAGCCTTCACTTCCCAGGGGTTCCTAAACCAAATTAGCTGTGATTACATGGGCCATGTGAACTTGTTCCACCAGTTCTACAGCAGATGTTAGGTGGATGGAGCATGCCTCCAGTTCTCTTCCTGAGGACACAGGGTGAAGAGCTGGAAGCAACACTGCAAACACTGCTCTGTGCAACCCCCACGAATCTTTCCATCATGAGCAGAGCAACAAGGACCTTTTTTTTTGGCAGTTGTATGCCCTGACTTCCACCCCCACAGCTCACAGTCAGACCACCCACACCTTGGCTGCCACCAGAGGTGACTGTAGCTGTGCTGGGTGCACAGGGATAGATGGGGTATATGAGGATGCAGATTCATCAGCAGGGTGGCAAATGTCAGAAAATTACTGCAAAACACTGGATGGTTTGTCAGATTTTCACCCTTTTCTCTCACTCTCTAGCAGCATTTGATCACAATATCTTCTGGGTAAGCACATTTCCTTTGCTTACATGTTCCCAGCTGTTCACTGTCCCCTCTCAAACACTGTGGTGTGCCACAAGCATGGCCTACACCACTCCCTAAGTGTTAGGGAGATGAGCAGGGCTGATGTCCCAAGATCTTTTGGAGTAGGGCAAGATTGGTCTAGAAAGCAAACCAGGACAAGAGCACCAGTATCACTCAGTGGAGCAGCACATCCCAGTGGGGTCTAGAAGGAAATAAACCCTGGCCATATCACCTAACTGAAGCAGCAGGCATGGTGCCCCATCACCGAGAAGGAGCTCCAGCCATCTCTCTGTGAGCAGAGCCTGGAGATGATGTGGACACCTAGTGTCCATTACTGAAGGCCAGAAATGCAGCAAAGTCAAGAGAACGGGTGATCTCAGGGTCAGGGCACCATTCACATCTCTCATCCTCCATAATGCAGGAGGCTTACAGCAAACCTAAAGGTGTATTTGGCCTTTCTATTGCCCAAGAAGCACTTCTGACACTGTGTGATCTCTTGGTGTTCCCTGAGCCTCTGTTAGTGCATGCTTTCACAGCAAGTCCTGGAGGTCTCAACAGCTGCGTGGCCAAGTCATCAGTTCGAGAGTCTCATGTTCCCATTGGAGGCCAAAGTGCATGAGGTGTGCTCCTGGAGCAGATCCCTCAGTTTTACTTAATTCAAAAAAGGTTTCCGGGTCACTGGGCCCAGAATCTCCCTGAGATGTGACCTGAGACAGGATCAGTGGGAGTGATTTGGACATTGGCTTGAAAAGCACGTCCCAGAGCCAGCTAAAATGCTAATGCAAATTTCTGCTCTGTATCTGTTTCTCACTGATCTAGTATTCCAGCTTTTAAGAGAAACAGGACTTTCATGCTGACTAAAAGCACTTATTAACTGGTCCTTGAAAGAGATTTTGTTGTGGAGTCCATTAGGGCACTGTAGGATCTTTTCTTACATGTTTTGAAACTCAAAGTTGAAAACCCAGAGGAAAAATGGAAATGGAAAGAAAGAAAGAAAAAGGGGTTTTTACAACTTGTTCATGTTTATCATTTGAAGGCAACCTATTCAGAGACAAATGCTTACATTCGATTACAAAATCTATTGTCACATGCACCAAAGCCAGCCATCACCAATTGTTCCTTTGAAACATTCATAAATGAAAACTGCAAGACTCGTCGTTCTTATTTAATACTCAGTGCAATGCCACAGCACTGCGAAAACAGCCAGATGAAAATGCTAAAACCCACTAATGTAACACCGCAAGCCACATGGAAGTGTGGTATGATGAGCTGTAAGCTGCAGGGCTTTGTGCTCAGCATTCAAAAGCTCATACATCGGCACCGTTGTGATAACAAGACTTTTCCTCCTTTGTTCCTCTTGAGTTAGTAACCCACAGAGCTGTGGTGCCACCAGGAGAACTGATGAGGAACCGCCTCCATTAACAGGAGAGAGAGAGAATTCAAAGGGTGCGGAGCTTACTGTCAAGTAAGTACAACCATGCCTCTTTAATAACCTATTATATAAGTATAATCCAGGTCCCATTTTATCTGAAGGTACAACGAGGCTTCCTCAGAACTTTCGAGCATACCATGCCACCATGGACTAAGCCATGTTCATTCAGCAATGTAACTGAGCCCTACTTAGTTACTATGTGTCCACTGAAGTTTCTCTGCAAGAAGGGAAAGTTAAAACTAAGGACCAGGAAATACAAATCTCTGTTACGAGAAATTAGTGATTTACAGAAGGACCAAAACAGAGAGAAGACTGGAATCCCTTAGTACACTGAAGAAAAGGTGCATTTGTTGGAAATGTGGTTTCATGGAAATTGTAATACATCTCTTTTGTGTTGTGTCTTTAAAGGAGAAAATTAAGTCTGTTTTCTCTCTGTATTGAAGAGACTTACACAGCAAAACCTCCAAAACAGTCCTGTGTGGTGAACACTTCAATTGAACAGGATAAAGTTATTTATTTATTCTTCTATGAAGAATTTACAGTGGGAAGAACTTTCCTCAGACATGAGTAGACCTGAGCAAACTGAGCTACCAGGTGTCATTTGATTTTGATTTACTTCTTTTTAAATCAAGGCTGCCAGGGATATACTGAGCCTGCTGACTTTTAGTGGCGTTTTCCAGCTCCTGCTATGGCAGCGTGACAGCAGTTTTCACAGAGCAACAAACTACAGCATCCCCATCTACAGCGTCACTGTTGAGGCACTTGGGAACAGCAGCAACTGGAAGAGCACTAGCGCTCCGAGGGGAGCAGCCTGAAATTAGCTTTGGGGGCTCCAGCTGAAAACAACTAATGCAAAACCTCCTCATCACCTTAAACCCCATCACTGCTCCTGGAAGCGTTCTTCTGCTGTCACCAAAATAGCAAAGAGTCGCCAGTGGAAATGGTTGTAATGGGTTTTCACCATCCGGCACCTGAGCACAAGAAGTGTTTACATGTACATGAGATTGTTTTGTCAGCATTTCTGTCTCGCCTTTACACACTGTGCTGTATTACTAGTCCCTTCAGGCTCAGATTCAGTTGAATTTAATTATATTAGCAAAGTGACAATGTCCCTTCACATGACTAACATTGGTAGTTTTAAGAAACACATCTCATGTACAATGTCTCAAGGATGTTCAATTACCAGCCTGTAAGTGAGGCTGGCTTTAACTGCCAGGATAGTAATGAATGAGATACAGGAAGAAAATGCTCCATTCGAAACCAGACACCACAGATCAACCGATACAGTCCTCAACTGTTGTTGTTAACTTCAAACAATTCCAGCTCTTTATGAAAACAGAGAGAAGCCTTTTCCCAGCTCAACATCGATAGCTACATTTTGGGATGATTATTCCTCATTTCTTCCTAATTTCATTGGTTTCAGGACCAGAGAGCAAGAATCCAGGAGAAAGCTTAATCAATATACTATGCTTCTTACAAACAGATCTGTTTTGCCACTCCAGGTGTAACTTCAGTCAGTGATAGCAGAGGGAATGTTTGACAGGTGGTAGAACCAGTCAGAGATCAACATTGCACACTGATGATGCTGTTATTTTACACACAGGTGAGGGGATTATTTGTCTGTGTCACGATACTACTTCAAACTTCTGCATGTTTGGAATCAAAGTGTTATTATCCTGCAGGTTTCTTCCTCATTCCCCAATATCAGTTGCTCCAGGGATGAGACTTCTTTGTGGACTGACGAAGTATTTGGGATAATAGTTTGCAAAGAGTTAATTCCTTTGAGTCACACTAAGCACACCCTTCACCGACTGCTGCTGTGTATTTTGTACTTATTTATTAGTGTAGAGCCATAAGGCATCATTTTAAAGCGTGCACAGTTTTTGAAAGCAGATATAAGCATAGAGGAAGGGAACTATTACCCAGCTGGTACCACAATATGTTATTTGTTTAGATCCCAGTCATTAAATCAGCCAGGTGAAAGCAGCAGCATCCCTGCAGACTTTCAACGTCAGAGCTAGCACAGATCTCACCCTGTGCTGCAGACCTCAGCCTAACACAGGGTTAAAACATTTGCTTGTGAGAACCTGGTATAGCAAGCATAAAACCAGAAAGCCCCTCTGGAGCAGGTGAGCCCCCTTGCCAGCACAGACCGGCTCTGAATTGGGGGGGTTACATGTGTTTTGCTGCCATGCCCCACAGCCCTCACTGTGGATCAGGGCAGCACTCTGCTGGTGCAAGCTATTCAGTCTAAATATTCTAACCAAATGAAAAAGTTCTCCCCTTTAGTAACTATCCCACAATTGAATAGGATTGCACTCTGTTGTTTCCTTTTTCCTGAAATTCTCTCTTCATTTCTTTCTTCAGTTCCCCAAAAAATTGCCTCACTGCACTCTCCCCCACCCTTGATCTCAATTCTCCACACTGATGTTTAGGACCTTCCAGCCCCCTGCTCTTACCCCAAAATACTGAAACATCTACAAAATGAGATGAGCCATCTACAAAAATAATGTCAGTCACAGCTCACTGCTGGGGGACTCTCCCTGCGTCTCCTGGAAATCAGCTCTTCCAACTCCCTGGGGAAACGCAGAGAGCTCAGCCCCACTGCTCCAACTTGCCAGTACCATGCTGGGGTAAATCTTCCCTGACTCGGCCTCTGTTTTCAAAGTACATTTGCTGTACAAAGAGCAGGTTTTATCTCAGCACTCTCAGTTTTATTTTACTTTTAACAACAGCTTTTTCTTTACTTTTTAAAGGGAAAGCAAAGAAAAAAGGGTCGTTTAAAAAATTGTTTCATTGCCAAGTGCTCATTTACTCATACTTGGTGAGGTTTTAAGGGAGCGGAGGATTGGATTTTCTTGTCTTTTTAAGTTACTCTTTTTTACTGTCTTTATCTCCTTTTCCTGGAGTATTCCAGTGTATAATTCAACTAATAGCCTGCTATTGCAGTGACCTCAAAGAAAGCTGATACTCTTCCTCTAGTTGAGTCTTTTAGTTTCTTACTGGAGATCTAAAGGGCTTTGTGTTTTTTTAATGCTGTATTGCAAACGTGTGGGAAAGGCTGCAGTAGATTCTTCTGAACTGCTTTTCTACAAAGTTTGCTTCCACATTCCTCTGCCTTCTCTAGCAGTAGGGTTTTTCGCAAAATTCTCTAGTATCACGGAGAACTCTTGTATGCTCTTCACTTGCCATTTTTAAGCACAGTGGAGCGGTTCTCAAAACTTCAGTGGTGTTAGGCTCTTATCTTGACCTACCCAGCCACTACCTAGCCAGGATATGCCAGGAGGACTCTCAGTACAAATCTGTAAATGGTCTTGGTGAATGGCTGCTGGCTCCCACACTGTCGTGTAGATCCTGCAAAAGCAGCAAGGGAGGTGGTACATATATGCCACTTTCAAGATTTGAAGGTACACGACCTGTTTCTCCATTATGCAGTATTTACTTACCATCTAAGGCACTGACATGGGCCTTAAGATGGTGCCAGCCATCTTCAACACTTTTGACTGTTAGGAGATGTTATCTCTTTCCAGTTCCTCCTTCCTAAATTTCTAATGGGATCCTTCAGTCTCTTTGGAGAGTAAGGACAAAATACTAGACATGATTTAGGGAGAACCATCCCTCCTTTACAGGGCAGATACCCATTGATCAGGAACATCAGCCGCAGCTTCATTAGGATGACTATGAAGATACCGAACACTCTAATACTCATTGAGGGTTTAATAAAAGGAGCTTAATCTCCACTGAGAAGAAGCGAATCTGAATCTATCCCTGGAAATTACTTTCTCTAATGGAACGATGTAAAAACCAGCTAGCACCCTGCGCCGGGTCAGCGGCCACCCCATAACAGCGCAGGGATGACTCGCGTAGCGCGAGCAAAGAGGATGGTGCTTGCCTGCCTCCAGAGCCTGCCTGCCTTTAATTTATTTTCTGTTTATTTGTTTTATTAAAGCAGAAATCCTCCGTTTTTCAGAGGAGCTGGTTAAGCAGGGCGCCTGAGAAACGAGGCGCTGCGGCATTCGCAGGGGAAGAGTGACCCCCGCTGGCCACGGCTCGGAAAGGAGCCCCCGGCCTAATCCCCGCCTTGCTCCCCATGAAAGCGGTGAGGAGGAGGAGGAGGAGGAGGAGGAAGGAAAAGGAGGAGGAGAAGGAGAAGGAGAAGGAGAAGGAGGAAAGAGGAGGAAGGAGGAGGAGGAGAAGGAGCAGGAGCAGGAGGAGGAAGGAGGAGGAGAAGGAGAAGGAGGAGCAGGAGGAGGAGGAAGCCCATGTTGGATATCAGTGTCCTCCTCTGCCCTCTCCCCCCGAACCCTCGCAGAAAAGACGCCAGACTTGTGTCTAGTTTGTGCCTCTGCACGGCCCCCACATCGCTCTGCAGGCAAGGCAGCTGTTCTTGGGTGGCCCAGGGATTTTGAGGGGCAGAGCGAGCCCTGGAGTTTTACCCTGGAAAAGCACTGAGTACGCTATTACCCTTCCATCTCTTTAGCCTCTGCTCTTTCCATCAGAGCATGAGAAGCCCAGCTGCTTGCTGGCAGTAGTGCTGCACTACCTAGAGGACAGAGGCATGGAAGTCAGCTGGGGCACTGGCTCCACACTGAAGCTGAGGTTGAAGCTAACTGCCTCCCAGACACTCAGCCCTAACCACTGGCAACAGACTGTGGTCATCAAGACCAAAATACATCAGTCACTCCAGCAAGCAGGCCATGGGCTTCTGCACAGTCACTCGTTGTTGGCTTGGCTCAGCTCAGCTTCTCACAAGCTGTCCATCACAAAACACTTGGAGAGTGTTAGGCATGGCAGAGATATCCGAGCTGCAATACCACCCTGGAGGACCCAGGCAGGTGTGCTCTACTGTGTGTTGCCTTGGCTGAGCGGGACAAAGCCTTAGCATGTCTGCAGAAAACACCCAGGGCTGTTCCCGTGCAGTGGAAGCAGAGCCTCAAGGATCACCGAGTTTCCATGGAGGAATCCCAAGGAGCAATGGCTCACATTGGACCAATCCAGCGACTGTACAAAGCAGTAGATGTTTTCTCTAGGAGTTGAAAGGAAAGCTGCTGGAACCATATCAGTGTGATTAGATTTCAAATGTAGTGCCAGACTACTCTCTGGTACTGGCAAGAGCTGATCTGGAACAACCTGTGTCTGTGCTATGGAGTTCCCTTGGTCTCCCCAATACCGTGGCCACAAGCAAAATTTTCCTGTGGCCATTTGCTACCCTGTGAACAAATTAACATGGGGAAGCCTAGGGGGCCTGAGGAGCAGGAGAGCACCTGGTGTAAGATGGTACCTAGACCAGTCCTTGTAGGTAGTGAGTGCAAAGGTTGGCCCAGCACATTTTAAAAACATGGAGCTGCATGTTGGTCCTTGGGCAGGGAGGAGAACTTGGCTTTTTCCTTGCCATGCTCCAAGCACCCCAGGTGCTGATCTGGAGTCTGCTCTCTTTCGTAGACAGTGTAGCACATACTTAATATTCTATTCATGCTTCTCTGCAGCTTTATGAATCTCAGTTTCTAGCTTTGATCCGCTTCCTGCAACATTAATTAATTTCCCCTCTTTTTTCAATAAGCTATTTCTAATTACTTCTTATTTCCTCAGGTTAGCTATTGCATTTCAAACATTTTTTCCCCAAGAGCAGATAACTCGCCTATTGTAATGATGTGCGATTGCATACGGGTCATCAGCTAATTGCATAGACGTGACATAGGCATCTGGCACACCTCTCTAGCACAGTTTACTGAAGTCTGTTCTAGCACTCAAAACCAGCAGTGGTATTCCCCTCTCCAAACTGTGCATGAAATTGCAGGAGGAACTGCAGGATGAAGTTTCCTTCTGTCTTCCTCTGTTTCACACAGAGATGGTTGGCTCATGGTAGCACAAAGTTTTGAAGCCAAAGCAGCAGGAAGGATTTCGGATCTGGTGCTGTGAAGTGCACGGCGAGCTGGCGCACACAAGCTGTTTGTCAGCGCTCATATGGGTGCTTTTCTAGTTGTGTGCTGCCTTCTGCTTGATGTTCTGACTCTCTTTCTTCATTTCAATACTTCACTGACTTTTTGAAGGCTTTTGATTAATCTGGTAGTATTACAAGCTGAAAAGAACCCTACCTTAAAGCAGCAAACATTAACTTGCTGCAAGAGGTGCCACTGCAGTAGGAACTGCTGCACACACCATACTCCGTCGTCGTGCCATTTCCTTTCTGTGATTTTTGTAGACGCATGTAGCTCTGCAAAATTTAACCACCCTAGCAATCCTTGTCAGGCTTGCTGGCAACACATACAAGATGTTTAACTTCTACTTCCTTTCACTGCCGTATATTCATAGTTTTTATTGTCTTTTTGAGATGGGAGAAAAGTCCTGTGACATCAATGAGCCAGGTGAAAGGTTCTTTGAGTATCTGAAAAGTCTCAGTCTGAAAAAGAAAGCTGGCTAGGTCAAATATGACAGAGCTTTTTAAAGTTAAAGTTGATGTGGAGAAAGTAAGTAGAGATTGACTCTTTCGTTTCTTCCAGTGTGAAAAGTTAGCAGTTGTCAAATGAAACTAGTGGAATCAAAATTCAGAATGAGCAAAAGAACATCCCTGTCGTTGCCAAAAGATGTCTGGATGCAGAAAGCTTACCTGGATTCAAATGCCCACTGGACAGCCTCCTGGAGAAATCATTGGAAAGGCACTGAACCCACAGCATGGGTTCAGTTGCCTTTAATGCCATCTGAGCTACCCCAGGATTACCCACCATACTCCAGCTGCTCCTCTGCAACAACACAGCTCACCTGAAGCGCCTGTGTCCTCTTGCAACCCCACACAGATAGATGTCTTGTAACTCTTAGACGTCTGAAAGTGTTACTACCAACTACATGTGGGCAGCTGAATTGACCTTGGGATCTTCCGAAGTGTCCCAAGGTACTACACCATGAAACAGTGCTATGTGCCTGTGTTTAGGAGATGGAAGCATAGAGGTCAAAGGATCACAAGTGTTTGCTCCATTTTTCTTCCCTACACATATGTCTGTGGGTGCTGTTTGAGGCAGGACACTGGGCATATCTGTAGGTGAGCTGAGGCATAGCCTATCCTCCATTGCTCCTTGCAGTCAACCTTACCCGAGAGATCCTTCCTTTAGAATAGCTACATTCTGAGTAGGATGCTGACCTCAAACACCTGCTGGGCTCTGGGAGGAGAGGGAGTAATACCTTTAACTCTGTTGTGCCAAAACAGAGCGTTAAGGAGAAATTTTCTTGTTTCAAACATTTTGCTTCAACAAGGAGAAGACAGGGGAGTAGATAACATGATTTTGCATGCCTAAACACAGTTTGGATAGAAGTCCAGTAATGTTTGGGCAGCAACGACCCAAGGATTAGTGGCAAATAGGCACTTCTGCCATTTCTTGTGTTTGGCAGACATGGGGCATCCCAGGAAATGTATCTACATCTGCACCAAACACTTCTCACTGGGGGTGAGAGCACCAGGAAAACTGAATTATGGCCTCTGCAGTTGTCCCACCCCCACAGTAAATCTGTGCTCCTTCCATTTCTTGTGGAAGTTTGTCACCAGGTGTTATGTCCTGGGAATTTGTCTATTTGGCTTCATTGCAGTATTTCCATCTTTTGATACAGAACTGAAGACACATTTTTCAATTTGTTCCTGACTGGCAAAAAATCAACAAACTGAAACTTATCCTGTGTGATGTGCAGAGGAGGAGTTATAGCATCACAGGATAATGCAGGTAGGAGGGTTCCTCAGTAGGGTCTCCAGTCCAACCACTTGCCCCAAGCAGGGCCAGCTCCCTGATCAGACCAGGCTGCTCTGGACTTTCTACATGGTTCCTGAAATCCCCCGAGGTGGGAGCCTGCACAAGCTGTTCTTCCAGGTGCACCAAGGTGTACTCCCCTGAGGCTGGTTGCAGTCATCATCACCTATGACATCAGTGGATGGAGAGGAACAGCCACAGAAACCATGGCTTCATTTTGAAGGTCACACAGGAAATATTACATTGGTTACAATTATTCTCTGACTCATCATCATCCCTCCCCCTCTTGTTAAATTGATCGGAAATACAGAACTGAAAGGAGAAAGCAGACTTGGTACCACAGCTGTATACAATGGACAAACAAATCCCTGCTTGCCAGGCAGGCTGTGTGACTTCTCTGATCACTTCATTACTCTGCTGCAACAAAGGATTCCTTGCAACAGCTAATTACTTCTTTACGTTAATGAAAAAGAAACATCACCCAGACTAATGGCTAAACAGCCTTTCTGTAAGCCTTCCCCTGCTGCCACAGGCTGGCTGCACAACCTTGTGTGTGCTACTCCACCTGCCTTCATTTGTCAAGCTTAAAATGGGAACAATTTACCCAGGCCCTACGGCTGCTATACAATTGCATTATTGCAAAAACCCACTCGAGCTCATGCCCCCATACAATGCAGAGGTACTATATATTAACAGGATGTAGCCAAAGAAAAATAGAAACAGAGGAAGCAATTTTTCAAAGGGTTGCTTTCCCCTCATTTCCCCCCAGAATAAGGCAGAGCTGCAGCAAGTTTTCAAAATGCTGGGTTGGACTGATTCAGTAATTCTGACATGCTGACAGTCTTCAATCAACATGCATGACAGGTCTTGTGATGGAAAGGATTGAAAAAGAAAAGTCTAGTGTTCAGTGGAAGCACCTCAGCAACTGCTGAGAATAAAACTAGAAGGCAAGTAAGTTGTTGAAGACATCAGGAGCAGGAACATGAACTGTGGAAAGCTCTGTTCGCTGTCTCCATGATTGATCTGTCCACATTTAAAATAGCTGCACACAGGGAGTGGGGTCACATTCTTGATGTGTTATTTGCCAAGACAATAGCCTCAAAAACAAAGGATTTCCTGCATTGTCATGAAGCCAGAGCAAGCACAGCAGGTCTGCTAGGGAAGACAACAAAAATCAACTGACTGGTAAAGCTAGAGGTAAGAAAAAGCACTTTCCAAACCTCAGTGCTACAGGGTGCCTGTGCACTTCCCACAGGAGACTGCTGCTGCTGCTGTTCTACTGCGGGCAAAACCAAGGGGCTGTGCAAGGCTTTTTTCACAGCTCTGGCAGTTACACTCTGTTTTCTAATAAACTAGTTCCCCAATGTCCACCAGCCCACCTTTTAGGGACAATCTGCCAGAATCCACATGAACTGCCTGCACCTCAATAGTCCTAGCTCCCCTAGTAGAGTGGTGGGAGTCAGCGTCTCACCGGTGGGCCTGGGAAGCTCCTGTGCCAGCTGCACAGAACAGCAACCCACCAGGCGCTCCTTATGTATGGACTACAATTCAGCACCCCAAAGGGAGCGGGGCTTGGCCAAACAACTATCCACAGTGAGACTGGAGAGCTCTTCCAATGCAATTGGAATTCTTCTGGAATTTGCTGCTTTTTTCCTCTCTCTTTTTGAAATATGCACTTAAGGTTCCTTGTGACCAGCACAGAAAAAGAAACAGGCATGACTAATTATGGAGATACTAAGGAAAATGGCAACTCTCCCTTTTGCAAAACATGAGCTCAGCCTTACCTGAAGGCTCTTTCCTAAGCTACAGCAACTGTTAGGTGAGAACACAAGAACTACTCCACAGCATTACACTTCCATCTATCACACCTTTGGTGTAAGGCTTGACATGTGATAAATGAGCTACATAATAATGAATAATAATGTAAGGCATGATGTAATTGCAGTAGGACAAGCTCTTTAAGCAGCTTTGTATACAATGTGAAAGCTGAAGCTAGTTGCTGGGACCATTGCAGTAGCTGGTATAAACTAAACTGTGGAGGAGATGAACATGTGAACCCATCTAAAGAAAGGTTGTGGCACTTGAAGAAGTTCACGCTTGTTCACATTTGTTCTCTGCTGAGCACACAAGCAAGCATTACCATGCTTTGTACTCATCTTTCAGTAAGGTTGATGCGGTTCCACGGATTTGGGGAACACTGCCACTTCTAGTTACAGATTTGAATATGCCATTTTAAAGCTTCATTTTGTGTCAAGGTGTCTGTCAAACAGGTACACCGTGGGTAAATACTTCCATTTAGCATCTGATCTCATGTTTGTCTCATTTTCCATCTTCTAACAGGCAAGGTTTCAGACTTG
Source organism: Todus mexicanus (assembly GCA_013389965.1). Lineage (NCBI taxonomy): Eukaryota > Metazoa > Chordata > Aves > Coraciiformes > Todidae > Todus > Todus mexicanus. The sequence goes on along the minus strand of WEIS01078768.1, from coordinate 7,450 downwards.
GACCCTCCACTAGGGAAATAAATAAATAAATATGACGCTTCCATAGGAGAGAACCGAGGCCAACAAGCTCGCCCGTGCCTTTCATGTGAGACAAGCTGAAGCTCAGATCCCACCAAAAAGCAGAGCCACGACAGGCTGAACCTGTTCTAAGGGAATATCCACACACATTAACAGGGCACACACTGCTAAGGGTGGAAACTACTAACTGCTAAGTGTGGAGACTACCAAGAGGTTATTAAAACCAGGAGAGTGATCCCACAAGCTTCATCTGCTGCAGGACTTGTTTTCCTCTATTGAGAGAGGCACCTGTCTCATAACATACACATACACATACCACTCTCTCGTGGTTGTTTTTTTCAGTATTTTATTTCTGACAGGCATTTACAACGTTCCATTCATAGAACTAAAAACATAAAAATAGACCTTCTTTCAGCTTATAAAAGAAATATATAAGAACCTTTGACATAGACATGTCATGACATTATGTACAAGAACAACGGTACCTTCCCAGTACCAGCCTTCCAGTATTTCAGCGCTGACTGTATTCCACTGGGTACAGCATAGGACAGCTAAAACCTCCGCTTCTCTAGTACGCTGGGACACAACTGACAGGTAGATGATATAAAACAATGATGTGATAATACAAAGGGTATAGAAATCTTTCTAAAGCTTTTACGAAAAGAAATCAGAAGATAGCAAAAAGTTAATAGAGAAAGCTTTCATAAGATCAAGTATAGTGCACCAGAAACCAGAAAGGGGTGGGGGGCAAGGGGAAAATGCTAGCTGGGACACAAAGACAGTGATGGATTTTTTTTTGGGGGGGGAGGGGGGAATAATTTTTGTTAGGTTTTAAAATATAGTCAGAATGGATTTTATAAAATATAATCCTAAAGCTATTATAAAATTTCAGGTTTTCAAAGTACCTACTAATGTGTCAAACATTAATAGATACCAACAAAACAAAACAAAAAAAAGAAAATTTCATATAATCTTCCTTTTTTCCTATAGGTGAAACTGAACTGGGAAAAGCTATATAAATCTTAAAAAAAAGTGCTATTTTGTGTTTCGTATTTGGAAGTCTACTTAAAAACCACAAGATTTTAGTCACATTTTACCCTGTTTTAGATGTTTAAATAAAGATTTAAAATGTTAGAGGTTTGCTTGTGTAGAACTTGTTCATACTCTATTGCAGTGGAAAAGCTTTTACAAAGGAATTAAAATACACTAGTTTCACCCACAGTAGCAGAGTGGATGAGGTCAGTTTTTTGGCCATGAATTCCCTGTCCCCTAAGCCCAAACTCTGCCAGAGAGAGTGGACCAAACAGATCTGTGATGTTGCCACACTGGCTCCAGCGCAGTTACACCATGGATGGGTTTGGTCCATTCCGATTCAGTCATGTAATTTTATTTTTTTCTTTTTATTATCTAACTAAACTCCAGTCTCAAACATATACAATAATCCTTTTCCTGAAGAAAGCTATACCTAAATAAGAGTTTCCAGTTCGTATTTTAATATAAAACCACCCTTCCTAACCCTCTGCAAAAAGCTAGCCTCGTATCCTAGATGTGGAGCTATGCTAATTCTGTAAAACTCTTATCCCTTTGTGCCCCTGCATCTCAGGTAAAATACAAAAAAATATTTCTTCAAGTGTTAAATTTGGATCTCTTTTAAGAGAGTTTGGCATCTTTACAATATTATGTAAAACTAGAGCTTCCAACATCGACATTAAATTAGACCAGCCACGGACCAAGAGGACTTAACACAACATAAATCCCAAATCTTTCCTCACACATTCCTAAAATACATGTATATTCTCTTACATTTAAAGAGGGAAAAATAATAAGTATACTGCAACTGTACATGTTAAAAAGGCAGTTTCCTCATTAAGGAGATGAACCTACGACTGACGTTTTACGGCTATAAACCCCTCTGTTCATTGTGCTATTGTTCAAGCTAGTTCGCTGCACATAGGTTAAGATATCCAGAGTAATTTGTTTTCCAGTGATGAGATTCTCCCCGTACTTAATTTCAGCCCCTGATTAGTTTAGAATAAATAAAATAGTGTGAAAGCCCTTGGTAACGTAAGACAGGACCTTAAGCTTATTCCGTTCCAGGTTTTGAGCATTTTACAGTTGCCTAAAGTGTGGCCGCATGGCTTTGGACCAATTTCAGCTGCCGAAATGGTGTGTGCAAGTGTGCAATCTATTGGGATCAGTTCTCCGCGGTGTGTGGGGCCGGGAGAGAGGGATGGAGGGTGGGACGGGGAGACCTATGCATCCAGGCGGGGAAGGGGACTGTTTTAGAGCTCCGTGTTCAGTTTCCTGCTGGGGACAAAGTCTTCACGCCTAACCCAGATGACCTCCTCACCGTGGCCCTCCACGTCACCGTTGATGCCGGAGAAGGCCGCCTGCTTCTTCAGCTGGGTCATCCTGGAGGCGTGCGTGTCCATTGGGGGCTGTGGGCGGTCTCCCCGGCATGGCTGGCTGCTCGTGATGGTGGCCGCCTGCAGCCGCTCCCGAAGGTCTCGGTCGGCCATGGCGCCTCTCATGGCCTCGCAGTACTCATCGTCATCGCTGAGGATGTCCGTTTCCTTGATGTCCTCCTGCTCCTCATACTGAGCAAGGTCAAACTGTTCCTCTACCCAGCGGTCAGTGTCCCCACTGTGCGTGGGCTGCTGGGTCTCTTTTTCAGGGCTGCTCGTGTAGACGGCATCTGAGTCAATGGTAAACCTGTTTCGGGCCAGCCGCCGCCTTCTCCTCCCAAGAGACTTGCTTGGGGCTGACACTGTGCACACACAAAGATAAAACCCCACAGGCTTTTTACACACGGTACAACTCTCTTAAAAAAGTTAGTTCTTCCAGGGGCCCTTTATTTAATACTGCTAGGCACAAAGTGGGCAGACTCCCATGAATGACTTAGTCATTCAGCATCCTCCCTGTAGGCAAGACACACTTCACTCAGCTCCTCAGCCTAGGTCTCTCTCCAGCTGAAAACGGAGTTTCTGCTACTCAGATCCACAGTTGGAATAATGGCCCACAATTACTGTTCCTCCTAAGCGGTAGGCAGCCAGACAGACAGCACAAAGGGCATCTGCTTGGCTCAGCTTCTTACGTGCAGTGCCCTGCCGGCAGCACACTGCGAAAACCAACTAGCCTTACACCTCAGTATGGGCAATAGCTCTGTCTCAGGGAAGAGCAACGCTATAGGTGTTCAAGTATCTACCTCGGTGCTGAAGATGCTGCAATTGCTGAGTTATTTATGGAGAAGTAAGCTCCCTGTCCAGGCTCTGCTACTCCCTTCCCCACTCCCACACTACTGGGGGGAAAGAAATTAAAACCCCAAACCCAGAAAAACTTTCAGAAGTTCCTTACTCAGCATCAGCTGGTCTACTAGCTTTTGCAACTGGCCCAATTAGCAAATTCACATCTTCTGTGTTGGAACATCTTCATAAGAGGCTTGTGAGGCAAAGCAGGGGACGAATCCTGCAGCTGAAGGACCTGCAGGCATTCCAGCGCTTTACGTGCACACACACGTAGCTCCATGGCAAGGAAGTGAACTCTGAGGTTATAGTTTGTCCCTTTCCACTAAACCGGACCTCAGCACTTGCAGAATGTATTCATTAACCTCTAGCTTGGGGGTGGGGTTACATCTTAATATCCCTGAGCCTAAAAACATGCATTAAGTACAACAGCTAAGCAGTTCTGAATTTTAACTGTAGTGAGAGGTCTTGACTCTAAGAGGAGATTTTAATCTCTGCAGAATTTATCATGCAAATGCACCAATGAGCCAAACTGAAAGAAGGTTTGGCAACTTCTTTCAGCACATTAGCCCCACAGGCTGATTGAAGCAGCACAGTGGTAAAACAGTTGCATTTTGTACCTCTTCTGACTCTTCTTCCTTAGGATTTTAAGTGTCTCTGAGGGAGATGGCTAGCAACACCCCAAGTGAGAAGCCATGCTGCAAATATTATTGGTCTGGCCTGCCCATTACATTAGAGGAACAGAAAGCCTGGTTGCCTACATTGATGGATCTAATGAGCAGAAAAAACACACCCAAATAACAGACCAGAACAAAACACACAGCGGTGCTGTGTACTTTTCAGCTGGAAGCAAATGTTTCTTCCTTCCATTACCTAGTGTTCTGGAAATTAAAACCTGCTTTTCCCTGGGATTTTCTCATTGCCTTTGCCTGAAGTCAACTGAAAAGGAAAATCCATGGTTTAGGACAGGCCACTACAAAAATAATTTTATCAAGAGCATTCCTCTCAAAATGTGAGAAGTAGAAGCACGTACCCTTTAGCAATAGAGATGAAAAGGCTAAAATGGAGGACTTACAAAGCTACCTCTTCAAACCAAGCTGCTCACTTGGGGGAGCTGATTTTTCTTGTGCATTTTAGTTTAAAAGTGCTAGGGTTAGCTCAAAATTCTGTACATGCTCTTAAGATATATGCAGCAGGCTTCTGCTTTGTTCAGCTGAAACCCATTTTCCGATTAAAGTGCACAGCCAATCAGTACTGACAGGAATCCCATTTCTTCCTTCCATGCCAGAAGGACCACTCTGAAGCTGAGCCTTGAGTGCAAAGCAAGGTCAATAGAGGCAATTTAAGGCTCTCAAGGAGGTGAAGCATGGAAAACCAGCAGTTTTTACAGACACAGGAGAGAATGCTAATCCTAATATACAAGTAACAGACACCACCACATGTCCTACAATGGTGCTGGGGTTACTGGGATCTTGAAAGTCTGTAGCCCTCCAGTACCTGCCCTGTTCATGGCTGGCCTTGCACCTTTTAGAGCACACAATCTTTTTCCACCAAAAGGAACATATTGCTGGGATGAGGGCAAACTTTCGGTTTTAAGAAGCTGCCTTCTGTGTTTATCCCGCAGAATCGAGTGCACAGCTTTCAGAAAGTCCTTCCTGTGTTCTGGTGAACTGAAAAACAGGTGAGAATACAAAAGGCAGCGTTATCTCTTGGGAACTGCTAAAAGCTCGCTGTAAATGAGATAAATAATGACCAGCTCTGTAATTCGAGACAGTGCAAACCAACTGGCATGCACTTCCCTAGAGAAGACTCAATTTAATACAGTACTTTCAAAGCAAAGCTAAATCTACAGTCATTACAGTGGACATCCAAGGAAACAAATGCACTGTTCATTAACATTCAGCCATTCATCAGTTTCGAGACTTCCTTTTCTTACAATACCAACCATGCACTTCTCTTTGTCCGATACACATCAAGCTGACCTATGGTGGCTAATTGAATCTCAGTTTGTCACCTGTAAACACACACCAAGCAGATGTCTTGCAATTCTCTACTACCTAGGAGTAGTTAATTGGCTTGGTATCAGCTCTGTTGAACCCTGGTGAACTTACGTGCCAAGTTCTTATCTGAACTCTAAAACACATCAGGGCAACCACCACAGTGAAGATGGACAAGGTTTACTTGGAACTTGGTGACGTGAAAGGTACCAGCTGAACACGATACATTAACAGCTACCTGGCATAAAGATCCAGTGCTGGAGTTTAACTGGGTGTAAATTTGTGAAAGGAAAATTGTAATAAGGATATTCCCATAAAGGCGTATGGCTGATCAAATAGATGCCTTTATTTTAACACACTTTATAAAATTCTGCCTGCCAGAAGTAAGCTTTTAATACCCTCTCCCCACTTCCCCTACTGACTGATCCCAGACTGACAGAAAGGAAAGACATAGGCAAGCTGGGATCCAGAGACGCAGTTGCCATTGAAAATATGGAAACACACTCACCTACAGCAAAGGTGAAATGTTCTTTCTGGCCTGCCTTCAGACTCAGATTTAACATGGACGATCTCACATACAGAATTGGTCTCTGCATCTAAAGTGAAAAACAAGCAGAACTTCATATAACTATTTCTTGTATTTAACCTTAATTAGAGTCTTTATTCCATAATCCTGAAGAAATGGTTTAAGATCATTCAGGACAACAGACAATACACTGCAAATAATATTAACTCATGACTGAAAGGCAGCAGTGGGCAAATGACTAATGAAACAACAGCCTTAATCTTCCCAAAATCTAGGAGTATTCTATATGTACTCACCCAGTCCCATAAAAATATGGAAAAAAACCCACTAAACCCAAACAACCCAGGTTTTCAGGTATTTCAGAGTATTGTCACATTTTACAGCTACTTTCTGTGTTCTTTCCACTTGCACTTAGGCATTAGAAAGAGAAAAAATTGTTTAAAATTTTGAAATTTTTAATACTATAAGCTTCACATGAAGCTGTTAACCAAACAGCAGTGTTGCCTTGTTTTTCTAGAACCCTGCCTGGCTTCAGAAAAATACTGCCAAGCTGGAGATAAACAGCTGGAGCTTCTGCCTCTTCATCTTTCTCCAGAGCTATTACAGATATTGATGTTGTGGGTTCCTCTTTCAAGCCCCAGAAACTGTGTACACATGTTCTGAGGACAAGCACTGGTCAGTGAATGCCCTCAGATCAAACATTAAGAACTCTGCCAAATTCATGCAGCAGGAACATTACCTGCACTGGCCAACGCTCGAACTTGCAGTGCTTCCAAAGGTATCATGTGGCGAAAGCGGAACGGATCCCAGTCTTCATAAATTGAAGCTCTATGTGATCCTCCCTGGAAGAATTTCAAAATACTGTTAGGAAATGAGACACCTTGGAATAATCAGACACAAAACTCTCCTGTGCTTTGCACCAAGAACATCCACTTAGAGACTCATTGCAATTCTTATTTTCTCACTACATCATCTCAGTAACCAGCATGACTGCAGTGCCTATCTACGAAGATATTGATAAAATCTAGACAAAAGCAACCATTAGGCCAATCAACTCTTATCAATGCCCTCAAAAGTCATTCGTGACCAATGCTGTGTTCTCTCCTCCAAGTGCACACACACTCACAAACATATGTTAGTTTTGCTTTAGTCCCTCCAAAGTTGTCTTGTCGCCAGTTAACTTTAACCATACAAGCATTTCAAACCACACTTTGGTTTATGCCACACATTGGTATCAAAAAGTTTTCTGTAATACTATAAATTGTGTTCCCAATTGTAGCAAGGCACGTGTTTACTGTCAAGCTTATCTTTAACTTTTAATCCCAATCTCCAGCAGGATCCCCTGATACACACTGT